>JARHVA010000396.1:4317500-4410000 GCA_037957365.1 Torreya grandis
CAAAGGGGTTATGGATTATGCCACTCATATGGTAATGAAAGTGTGTCTTTATTTTAATATTCTTATTTGTTTATGTGGTTATTTATCTATCTTTGATTTTTAAGTGTTTTGTTACTATTGGTAGTTTAGCAGACTTGATTATAGATAAGGAGAAATATTGGTATGTCATTTTGATTTTTTTATTGAATATTATAAGGTATTATTTTTTTTAAATATCCTATTAAAATTATGGGAGATGGTTGTTTTATTAAAATATACTATTTTGTGCATGCACTCAATTTTAAATCACTTACAAGTAAGATTACCATATTTTTATTGTATTTGTATTGTTGTGGAAGGATGGTGATAAATCTACATTTATACACTTGTTTTTGTATATATTTTAACAAAATAAAATGTAAGGTAATTACCTTTTTGATTATTTATCTATTGTGAGAAACAAATACAATATTTACGGTAAGGTCATATCACCTATCATAAACTAGTGTTGCTGATTACTTACGTCAAGATTCAATACTACCTATTGCTATATGTTTTTAATTATATATGGAAATAGAAATAATATATTAGAGGTATAGATAGAAATCTCTGAAGTACTTACTATATATTCATTTATAAAACATTTGGAAATAGGTCTTCCCTTATGAGTGTGTTCGATTCCCATCCTACTTTGAACCTACATCTCCTTTTCGGCATCACCTCCTAATGTGAAATATGAAAAACCTGTTTGAATGGAAATGAAATGATTTCAAAATTGAAATACCTTTCAATGATATCTACTAGACACATAGGTAATATCCATGGGACCACCCTATAGGAATATAATACATGAGCAAAATAAATAATAGTGGTAGTAGTAGTGGCACTTAGCTTTGTTTGCTCCATATTACTAAATAGATCTCTTGGTTTCAAATTTTAACCCTTCCTATAGGGTGTATAAATATAATTGATAGAATTTTAACCCTAAATTATGTGGTAGATTATCTTATAAAAAATATTATCATTGAAAATTGAGTATAAGTGCCATTTGGTTGACATCTATATGATTATTTGTAATTAACTAAATCTTCATAATAAATATGCATGTTTTGCTCAAGAGTATAAAGTAGGGATCCATAGTGTATCATAAAGAGATTATTTACTTTCTTCACACATCATAAAAATATGATACCTATTAATATCTTATACTAGAAGATATAATAATAAAATTCATTTGATTCTTCCATGTGAGAATACTTAATTTTTCTCCATTCAATGTACCAAAACATGGATCTTTGATTCAATTAATGTGAAAGAAGATAAATATAAATAAGTTTGAGACTAGATTAAAGCCATTAAATTAGGATATATAGAATCATTTCTCTTTTTAGCATCTCCTTTATTTTTTTAACCATAATAAGTTAGGGTTTCAAGTTTAGCGGGAATCAGTTGAAAGGACTCAGGGCTTGCTAGTGATAGATATGTTAGCAAAGATAAATTTAAGATCCCTTTATGGAATAGTTTGTATCCCACTTACTAATATGGGGATGGTGTGGGGGGGAATTCCCCCCACTATTATTTTATGGGGGGTCTAGTGGGATAATAACAAAATTTAGTATCACGAAGGTCAAACCAACTAGTATCTCTTTTGCTTCCCATCTCAAACTTTATATAAAGTTTATGTTTAAGAAGTGATGAATAAAAATATGATATGCCTCATGTAAAATATGATAATCAAATAAGAAGGTTAATTTATATTATTCTATGAACAAGGCTAGACATTTCACATGTATTTGAAGTTGTCATTAGATATATGGAAAATCTAGGTAAAAACCATTGGATAATAATGAAGTGGATGTTTCACTATTTTTGAGACACAAGTGACTATTGCTTCACTTATAGTAGATCTAATGATTGTATTTATGGATAAGATGATTCTAATTTTTCAAGATATCTAGACAAAAAAGGATCAACATCTAGTTACATTTTTACATTTTAAAATGGACCTATTAGTTAGATGTCAATTTCTCAAAAGATTATTGCTAAATCAACTACTGATGTAAAATATTTGGATCGCTGACATCCTCTGTAGGAGACAATTTAGATAAAAGTTTTATTTGGAAAGTTTGGAAGATAGCATTAAAAGTGAAGGTATTATTTGATATTTAGAGTGAAATTTATTGGCCAAGAATCCAATTTATCATAATAGGACAAATTATATTTAATTAAAGTACCATCTCATTAGACAGGTGATTGTGGAAGGAAAAGCAGCACTTGAACACAAAGGAAACTAGTGTTGATATGTTCAATAAACTAGTATTGTTAAAAAATATAAAATGGTGTTTGGATTCACTTGGCTTTTAAAAAAGGAGCTAAGTTGGTTGGCAAGATATTAAGTAGAAATTGTTTTCAAGGCTAAGATTATTAGATATGTTACAATAAGGTTAATTGTTAGATCCCTTTATGATGCAATTTATATCCCACTTCCAAATGGAGGGATGGTATGGGGGGAACACTCCCCTTTTCTCCCCACCCATGTAACTATAATTAGAAGGAGGTCTAGGGGTGATACCCATAAAGTAAAAATTTAAGGAGTAAAAGACATATTTTTAGGAAGTCAAATTCTACCAAATTTTATTTTAGGGAAGAAAATTACTATAAGCAATTATCCAGTCTATTTTAGGAGGAAGAATCCTAATGGGTATTTACCAATTAGGTATATTTACCTTTTTCGATTTCACATGTAATTTGTTCATCTTGTATTTAATAAACCTTGATAATTTACACCATGGATGTTTTATTATCTCCAGCTAAGTTTTTACCACATAAATATGGTGTTTAATCTCATGGATGTTTATTATGTCCATTTAAATTATCTTTGTTCTTACAAACATGTACTTTTTTTAGTAATTATTTATTGTTAAAAGTGTCTAATCACATGTAATCTATGGTGATTTTACATGAAATATGTTCATCTAGGAGTTACTAAACCCTGATATCTTGTATTATGGATGTTTACTTAGATTTGATAAGATTTTACCATGAAAATATTGTGATTTGTCTCATGAATGTTTATTTTTATCAATTTTAATTATCTCTATTCTTGATAAAAAAAAATATATATTAGTGACTATCTTTTGTTGTGAAGTGTCTAGTTTCTTAACAACAAGAATTATTTGATGTGGTTGCTTGCAAGCTAAAACTGATGAATGAAAAGCTTTGTCATGTAATCTGAATATACAAAATCTTTGTGATGTAATTCAACTCCTAAAATGTATTTTAATGTTTTCAAAATATGAAAAATGAAAAAGCATTAGGAATTGATGATTTTAATTACAAATTCTATAAATCCACTTTGCAGTTAATTGGGCCTAATTTGTTCCATGTATAGAAATAAGCTCTATAAAGAAAATGATTGAGTTTCATTATTGATCAAAATAACATTAAATTCATTCCCAAAGTGTATTACCTAATAATTATCATCATCTATAGCATAATCAATTTTTTTAATGTGTTTTATAAATTTTTTGTTAAAGCTCTTGCCAATCATCTTTAACTTACTTTGTGTACCATTATTAGAGTAGATCAAACTAGGTTTATCAAAAGATATATTTTTGAAAACCTTATTGTTGGGTGGGAAGGAATGGAATGGGTGATATTATCTCATCAGAGAAAAATTTTATAAATTTAATTTTGAGAAGGTTTATGATGGGATTGAATGGCCTTTCATCTTGACCATGTTGCAGGGTTTGGCTTTGGCCAATTATTTATTTTAGTTTTCCAAAACTTATTCACAAGTGTCTCAATATGTCTCACTATAAATAGTATAAAATCTAACTATATTAATATTGGCATGCCATTCATCAAGGTTACCCCATACCCCAACATTATATGTCCTATTTTTAGAAGCTTTGAGTTATTTATTAGCTCATAACATTGAGTGGGGTCTCCTTTGAGGCATTATGCTTCACATTTGATCCTATCAACTCATCAATGGACATTTTAAAAATGGAACATTCCTTTATTTTAAAGAATAAGATTAACTTTCAAATAGGCTATGTATTATCTTTCCATATTTTTTCTATCCTCTAGATCTAATTTGTAGTCGATCAAAATCTAGTGCTTTAGATAGAGTATTGTGCCTATACTAGATTAGTTGCATCATATTGAATGGAAATGGATCAGCAAAGAGGAATATTTCAAGTTACCATATATAATTATGAGAACATGCCATAAATAAAGTGGTTAAAAAGGTGGAATATTATGTTATCAAACCTCTATCTCATGAAAGTTTCATATTTTCACTAAAACTATGACTACCACTAATGTTTTTTATTCTTTACGTGTTGGGAGACTCTAAAACTCCCTATGATAAGTTAACCAAAATTATCAGATAATTTAGTTTTACCAATAATAAGATAGTGCATGGATTCCACTTTGTCATGTGGTATATTTTTTGTCCTCATCTTGATAAAAGAGGTGCATGACAATTATTGACATCTACATACAACATTGTTTTATGTGCCAAATGGGTGGTTAGATCTATCAAAGGTAATGAGTCTTGGAAAATATTTTTACATCATGGTATATATTCTAGATTGAGTTAGAAAATTATTTATTTTGGTAATCTTCTTATTACTTTTTCTCTGATCAGAATTGAAGGATCATTCATGGTATAGAGTATCTGAAAGGCATGCGAGGTTATCAAGGCCCATTTAAAGTGGGTTGGAGATGGCTCTTGTAGTGACATTTCCTTTAATGATCACAATCTTTAGTGGTCTCCAATTATCATTGATATTATCTTTTTATTGGTAGAATTACTTGGTATTAAAAAAATTTAGGTATTTTTAAAAATGGATTCATAATGTAAGGGTTTTCATATTAGTACATCATTAAAAACCTTGACCTATGCTAAAATAAAAATTCAATTTATATAATTTTAACATACCTAGTTTACTCTAAATCTAGGACTTAATACTTGATGTTATGTTACAAAAGCTATATCTACAACCTCCACATCCATGCTTGAAATATTGGATGCGGGATTGTAATACCCGATTAGATAATTATATTCCATGCCTTTTATATCAATTGATGATACCCTTTTATTTTGCTCTTTAAAAGTTTAATATGCATTAGATCCATAATTCCTTACCAAAGACATGGCTTGACTAGATTGAAAAAATTAGATGGCAAAGCTTGAGACAAAGGTAACTCATTTTCTCAATTTTATAGTTCATTAAGGCCTTTTGCTTGGGGATCATGCTTCTTACATTATAATTATTCAACCTATGTGCTCGACTGGTAACTATCTAGAGTATTTCAAACACAACTTCATGTCGTGCCTCAATAATAAGATGTGATGCATTAGATACATAGCCTCTTTAAAAATTATCATACTAAACCTTTCTCATGGTGCCTGACCATCCTTGGGAACTTTGCTAATTACTTATGTTCTATTGATTTTATATCAAATTTAATTATAGTTCTTATCTTGTTTCAATTATGGAATGATAGAAATTATGCTTGATTTAATAATGATAATTTTTTTTGTCATTTCACTATTAAAAATAAGGTTTTTATATTATATTTTTGCCTATATGCATATACAAGACCAAAAAAATAAAGTTTCTATGGAGGTAATACATATTCAAGAGTTTCTCAATCATTAGGAGAGTTTCCCCTATATTATGAGCCATGCATACCTAGACTGTCTACCATTGGACCACCTCTAGTGCTAAAATATTGATGGATCCAATCCATTAGTTGTAACCAATTATATCCACCTTGACATGAGGGGGATGAAGATCACTATTGCCATGTTGTAAAGCATATGTTGGTCCCTCCCATTTGGATTTAGGTAGGCCCTTCTAACACTTTGATGTAGCCTCTTAATATATGAGACATGACTATTAATTTAGTTCCTCCAATACCGATAGATATTTGGGAGGCACTAGATCCTCCATTGGTAGATCCTCCTTATTTCTCTACTTTTCCTCTCAATGATGATCCTATGCCTCTTTTTATAGAGGTGACATGCGATTAAATTTTCTTTTATATGTGTATGAGATGTTTTTCATTGTATATTATCTACCATAAATTATAAGGTATTATTCTCATTTTTTGGTACGATGTATTAAACTCATATTTCCTTCAATGAAGTCTTTGAGACATCTACATCGATTGACTACCTTATTATGTAATTGTTTGTATTATTATTCTCATTAATAATAGTTTTTCTATGTAACATTCCAATAGTAACATGGGTATTTGATTTTATCAAGGCAGACAAGTTAGAATGCCTTTGTATTCCATCATGCTAAGAATCATCTAAACCCAAATGTGGTCCAGCTTTATCTTTTAATCATAGAGCTAGAACACTAGTATTTATGCCAATGCCTAAGTCATGTGTCCAATTTTTTCACTTTCCGAATAAATATTTTATGTTTTTTTTGGTGTTTTAACAAAAAAATTGAAAATAAAAACTCTAACCACATGATTCACACTTTTGAGTTTGATATTTTTTGCTGTCAAAGACACATTATCAACTATACTAATTTTTGGATAATGTTAAAATCTAAATAAAAATTTATTTTTTAATATTTTGTATTGATGACATGTTATAGTCTAGTATAATTAACCCCAAAAAATTTATTCATTTATAGTCTACGTCATACAAGATTAAATGATAACTTTTCATTATGCCTTCACTGCTGATATTATACAAGGATAATAAATAGTGCGTATACATTTACATTTGATAGATTTATTTTTAATAAAAACAAAATACGAAATCAAGTTTTAGTTACAAGCATCATATCTAGTTTATTGATTTGTGGCTATAATAAGTTTTCTAATTAATCTATTCCATATTTTAGCCTATGAATTTGGACACCTGAACAAAATATATCAATAATGTTTTTTCAAAAAAAAAATCTAATTTAATCATTTTAACTTAAATCTCAATTTAATGACCACTTATTGAGGAAGTGAAAATCTAAAATTTACTGAACTAAATTTTCACATAAACCTACTAAGGATTTTACATGCCTTATATTTACCATGTTATAATTACTATCCACCTTGATCATAAGGTGAATTCTACATATTATTTAAATGGGTCTCATCCTTGAAAATTTACATGCACATTTAAGTATTTATGCCTTGTTAATAATTTTGTAATTACTCTACACCTTAAGCATAACTAGCAGTTGCAACAATGGTGGAATTTACATTAGAAGGAATATAAGTTTGTGGTTTGGTGAAGTAGGGATTTGTAAATTAAAAGAGTGTAAATATATATTAGTATTGTACTAGAAACTTATGACCAATAACCATGTCTCACATTTTATTCATATAGCTTTAAGAAATAATAATCTACTTTTTAATGGAGGTGATGGTGGAAAATAATGTGATGTGTTCTTCATACTATGTATTAATAAGATTTGTGGGGAGGAAACATTTTATTTTATGGTAAAATTGAATAATGACAAAGTGGTGGGGAAGGGCACGGCCATACAGAATGTGTAAGTGCTAAAAAATTCAAGGTGAATTTAATAGTGATGGTGAGAGGAAATGATCGGGGTATTGCAATGATGGACTCAAAGAAACCAATGCAAATAAATATACAAATTTCAATCACATGTCATATATATTAAATCAAAATGTAACTTTCACTGAATTATTTCAATTATCTAATATACAATTTAAATAAGTATATCCTTTTAAACATGGGTTAGATAGCCAACAACTTATTTAAAAAACTAAAGAAAGCACTTTCTCTCAATTTAGATAAGTATAAATCTAAATATACAAAAAATCTAACTATGTTAACTATCTAAAACCTAATTAAATGACTCTAAAACTAATTATACTAAAATTGAATAGGCTTCCTTAGTGAAAGATACCTCTTAAATAATTTAATCGATTGATGTAGGATGTCATTTGCAAATAGATATGGATATAGATATTTTTGATCTTTTATAATTATTATTCTTAGTATCACTAACAAAAACTATTGTATATGTAGCAATGGTGCTAGGACCACAAGTTCTCCCAATTTTTGGTAATCTATTTGTCCAGGGTTTGAATACCAAAAAATTCTACATGCTCACACCAACCACTATGGATATATGATTGATAATCAAATCAAACTTGAAATACATGACTGTTGACCCCATTTAACATTTTTTTCACAATGCATTAATAAAAAATAATTTAATATATTCTATGGAGCTGATAGAGGAAAATGAATTTATATTTCCCTTCATATAGTGTGGCGATGTTCTTTGTGAATATGAGACATTATGTTTCATGGTGATATTGAGAAATGACAAAGTGGTAGAGAAGGGAATGGCCATACAAAACATACAAGTGGTTAAATATTTCAAAGTATACTAGGCAATGATGGTGAGGGGTAATGACATTTTATTTCAATGATAGATTCAAAGTAGCCCATGCAAATACATGTAAAAAGTTTGATGACATGTCACATCTATCAAAGCAATATGTTGTTTTTATTAAACTATTTGAATCACCCAATACAAAATTAAAATATCAATAAAACATGGGTCAGATTTCTAATGATTATTAAATAACCCAAAGAATGCATCATGTGTTAATTTAGAAAATTATAAAACTAAATATATAAAAATTCTAACTATATTAACTGTATAAAACCTAATTACATGAATCTAAAACTAACTGGACAAATAATGGAAAAGAATAACAATGGACTTAATTTAAAACAAAATCATTAATTATTAATTGCTAATTTTGTATGTTCATTAATAAAATAAGAATATTTTAAAACAAATTGTAATGGAATATGATGTTTGATAAAATAATAAAACTTATAATTAATTATAACCCATAATATTTATGACATTCCATTCATCCAAACTTCATTGCATCCTATATAATCAAACTATTATAGGTTATAATATATCTCAAAATAAATACATAACTATGCATTGATTTGGCCATAAAAAAATAATAGTACATTCGAAAACATAATTTCACATGTCATTTTTGAATAAATCATTTATTATTATTTATAAATTAATGTGATAGATAAAATATTTAGAATCAAATATTAAAATATAAATTCCTTTAAGGATTCAAATTAATTATATAAAATTACCATTCCTTATATAACCATTATATAATTTTGATAATTACTATTCAAATATGCAAAATAAGTGACAAATCTATCAATTTTTTTGTTAAGAAAAAAAATTGTAAATTAAATGATTATTTAAATTATAAATAATTAACTATTACTTCACCACATCAAAATGGTATGAAAATATATATTATATTAAAAAAAAACTATTCAATTTAATAGATGGAAGAAAATACCTAATACAATAATAAATTGAAATATAAAATAATATTATAACTATGAAAAATAACTATTTGCAATTAAAAATAAATAAACCAATATGTAGTAAAACTTTCATTTTAAATTGGATCAATATTTAAGTATCAAACAAATTTAATAGTTTTTATTGAATAAATACATTTAATAATTCAATTTTATAGGGATGGTTTAAACATTATTAAACATTAAAAATCTTGTTTCAATCTCCCATTCACCTTTGGATGTATAGGTGAGTTTTCATCTTGTAAACAACTCCATCAACACACATTGATTACTAGATTCAACAAAGGCATAGGTGCCCATATTCATATTTGAATTAAATATGTCATACATTTCTCAAGGTTGATCATACCAAATTTTCTTAAAACTTGAAAGAATTAAAACTAAAATTTTAGTTACTAATTTTAAGGTCATTGGGGTATAATAAGAATAATAACAATGTAATAAAAATAGCTTGCTTCAAACCATTTTTTTTGAAGTGGAAAAATATTTAATTAAATAGACATTAATTTTTTCTATAAAACTTAAAATATGAAACCTATAGATAAATACTTTAAAAAATAAGTGCTTGAAGATGTTAAAATTTCATATCCTTATCGTGCTTGAACAATTCCACATTCCATTAACTTATGTACTCTACATAAACATTTATTATTAGTATAAAGGTATGAATTTTATCCATTTTCATCATCTATAAATTTTCCATTTTAAAATTTAACATACAAAGAAGTTATCAAATAAAATAAAAAATAACTCATATTACATAAATATTCCATAAAAATATCTTATTTCTTAGTTAAGAATTCCTTGATTTCAGTATCAACAACCATTGTCAACCAAAATTAATCTAAGAATAACATATAGACAAAAAAAAAAAAAATGATGGTTAATTAAATTCCCATCACCTAAAATTATCCATCCATTAATTTATTATTATAGTTTGGGCCATTTTTAATCAAATCCTATCTAGAAGTCATAAAATATCACAAAAATTACACATGAAAGTCAATTAAATACCAAAAACATAAAATCAATGTTTAAATATTTCATCAAGGGCCATTTATAAATTAATTAGCTCTAAAATGTCGTGCAAACACATTTATAAATTAAAGATAATTAATTTATATTCCCATAGTGTAAATTTAGATTTGATTTCCTTAATTCCAAGTATAAAAAGAAACTAATCTAAAAATTATATGGAAATACATAAAATCTATAAATGATGATTAATTTTGGGTCCATATCAAAAACTTTAGATATTATTCTATATAAGATTTTTTTTACATTTTAGAAGAGCTAAGGCTCAAACACATTGTAAATTATTTTTCATTCAATCAGTCACAATTAAAAAATTTATTAACACATCACTTTATATATAAATAGGCATGATGAGATCTTAATCAGGACTAATCAATAACAAGTCCTAACAACTAAATTCTCCTCAAATATCTTATAACAATAATATAGGAATGATGTTTTTACAACCTTAATATTTTAATCTTATTATCTATTTCCAAAATATCTATGCAAGTTGTATTAACAACACACTTACCATATCATCATTATTCACACATTATTATGCTCACATATATTAACTAATATGGAGTGCTAAATATTCATGTGAGGATTAATTCCTACCATCATCATCTTAGATCTCATATGAGTGAATACAGAACACATGGATCTTATTTCTATCTATAACCACTACAATTTTATCTGAATAGATGTTGGGTTTACCTGATAATAAATCTATTTTAGAAATGATAAAATTGATGCTTAATTTTTAAATAGTTTAGAAAACTCTCATCAAAGGTTAAATTTAAAAATTATTACAACAATAAAAGCCATTAATGAATTGATTAAATAATATTTTAGTATAATACACATAAATAGATCATATAATGGAAAATCCTTTATATCACCAAAGCTTCATCAAACATAATTAATGAGACTTGCATATATAGGTAATGAAAATCAATCCTAGCTAAGATATCAAGTTAAATGATCAATCATGAGTAAGATATCTAGTTAGAGATAAATAATAACTAAGAGATAAAGGTAGAAATCAAACTCAAGACTAAAAGATAACTATCCCCTAAAGGATAAAAAAAACTAAAAAATATCCTAGTAATATTTAAGAGATTAATATGTAATATCTCATAATATCAAAAATAAAATAAATGAAATGCATACACATAAGTAATGGGAATAACTAAATATCTAGGTGAACATTAGCTGTGTTAAATAACCTATTTTAACACCACCACTCAAGTGAATTTAGGGGGAAAATAGAGTTGCATATCCATAATATGAGTCTTGATAATAAGGCCTAATCATGTACTCAAATAAAATATGTCTATGAAACAGTTTCTCATAGTGGAGAAAGGGAGAAAAACCATTGGAAAATAAAAATCCTTTTGAAGAAAAAATTAAATGGGTTCAGATAATAATTCTAGGTGATCTATTCATGCACAAAAAATTGATGCAATGTGAAGACAATTTTCCTTATGAATGCCAATCCATATTATCAAAATACATAGATTTCAAGTCACTATAACCACCAAGTTGAAGTAAAAATGATGTTGAATAGGAGGATCACTAAATACAGACATTAAACTCAAAAATATTTGGTAGAATGATGAACGTAAGCAAGCATTTCTTGAACACCCACTCTCAATGCTAAATTGGGATAAGATAGCATTGTTGAAATTCTGTAAATAAGTGGACTAAAAATGATGAAAATGAGTACAAAGGCTAGTGGGGATGCCACACTAGTGTTACTACACAGAATGTCATCAAGAAATATAGAGACATAATAATATTTATATGGGTTTTGGTAAACAAAGTAAGAAAATAAAATACCCATTTACAAAGGAGAAATTTAGAAAATTTAAATAAAATATCTAAAGAATATGCCCCCTAGTGGTGATGACAGAGACTGATAATTAAAATAAGAAGGGCTCACAAACTATGGTACATATGCATGAAGATAGACTAGGTTGTAAAATTAGTCCTCCCATGATAATTTATAATTTAGTGTGAGTAAAATATATCCTAGAAATAAACACCGAATTAAAATAATGAAGACACTATATACCCCATAATATATCCAAATAAGGAGACTATCAACCTATCAAAAAAGTCATCCTAAATCATGAGAGTTTCTCCAAAAATAAGGGAGTAGTTAGGGATAAAAACATAAGTAGAAAAAGATACCATACTCAAACAATGCAAGGCATTAGATTCTGACAAAAATACATCTAAAAGTGTATAGATAAATGATTGTGAGTGCAATAAAGTGTTTTATGAGGGAATTTGACCACCTGTGAAAATGAACCTCACCCTATAGTATTTAACAAGTATAAATCACATGTAAAATGAGATGTGGGTATCAAATAATAATGTATCTATGATAGAGTGCAATCAATATGGTGAAATCAATTAAGGATAAAAAATTTCTTCTTGTGAGAGAATTTCACCACTTACCAAATTGTGCCTCACCCTCCAATCTTCGATAAAAGAGATAAAAAAAAGGTACATGGCCAATAAATAAATAATATATATTTTTATATCCCAAATACAAAATATTATTTTTAATAAAAAATAATTAGCAATTCAACTAATGATATTATTTTATTAAAAAACAATAAAACATTTTGTTAAAAAATTCTTTCCATAAGGATTCTTTTGTGAATAGTACTCTATGTAAAAATATAATATCTTTCTTAATTTTTAATGAAATTTAAAATTTAAAATATTGTAAAAAAATAGATTAAGATGCAGAAATCATAGATATTATTTTGAGTGATAATTTACTATTTTTTCACAATTAAATAACAAAAAGACATGTTTTTTTATAATAGTAGTGTTAAATAATGATAAATTTTTAAACTATTTATGATATTAAAATTGTTCATGAAATTATAAAAAAATATGCACAAAACGTATAAAAATTATGGAGCGATTATTTATGAGTTTTCAGAATCTAAAAAATCATAGTCATTTTTAATGAAAAATAAATTTACCAAAAACTTATAAATCTTGTCTTTGATATCCAATTGGGATTAAATTATAGGTGATTATATATTTATAAGATAATATGGATTAATTGTTTATATTTTAATTACTCCTTCAATCTCTATAATTTAACTACAATAAAAAAACTCAAAATGAGAAAGCCTGCCCCCCGTCCCCTCCCAAATAATTTTTTTGGCAAACCTTTCTAATTCTCATGACTATCTAAAGAGGATTCAAGAGAATAAAATACTTAGTAAATAAAGAGAATAATATATGTTGAGAAAGGAAAATATTATGAGATGACTAATGTTTATTGAAAACTAATTTGATACCATGAAAGAGTTTAGAAAACTATCACTCAGGGTCAAATCTACAAACCATTACTACAATAAAATCTATTGATGTATTGATTAAATAATATCTCAGTATATTATACATAAATAGATCATACAATGACAAATCCTCTATAACTCTAAATATTCATCAAATACAATAAATAAACCTTGCATAAATAGGTAAGGAATATCAATCATAACTAAGAGATCAAGATAGAGATCAAACCTAGGACAAAGATAACTATCTCGAAAGGATAAAACTGACTATAAAATATGATAAAAATATTTAATAGATAAATATGTAATATCTCATAATATTTAAAATAATATAAATTAAATCATCTTATGAACCTCATCTAGAAGTTATTTCCTATGTTAAAGAGTTATTTTAACATTTAAGGCTAAACGCAGAATATCTTGGAGAATCAACAAAGTTTATCATGGTTTTTAGAATAAGATCAACATTGAATAAATGAGATCAATAAAGAAAATAAAACATTTATAAAGTTTGAATCATGATGTCTTAGAAGATAGAATAGGAGACTAAGAGAGAATAAGGTCTTTAGGCTTGTATTATCTTGGTTGTCTATAGGACTATAAGTGTATGTTTGAAGATTGATTAATAAAAAGAAGATACTATTTTAAAAAAAATCTTTTCAACTTGGAAAATGATTAAAATAAATTTATTTCAGGTCATCTTGGTTTTTATTAAATGTTTCAATGGTTTGCATTCTTTGAAGTATTGATAGTCTGCCATTAAAAATTTAATGGTATGTATGTAAAGATCATGATTTTATTGCATGGATGCAAAGCATTATGGGTTGGATAATTTTTTTATTTGATTTATAAGCTTAAATCAAGGTTTCATTAATTATGTAATGATTTGATTTTTTATTTTAAATCCTTCAAAAACCTCCATTTATGTGTACATGGTCATATAGAGTTAGCCAAAAACACATGCAAATAAGTGCATAAGATTGGTTAGTAGTTTGGGAAGCTTAGCATAGATACTTAAGAAATTGACAAAGGTGTTGTAAAATTTATAAATTTATTAAACTCTATGAACAATCGATTTAAATCTCTCAGGCTCTATGTGCATAGTCAAACCTTAAAACATGGTTCGTAAAACAAAATGACCCATAACGACCCATAACATGGGATTTAACATATGAAAACTTATCAGAATTTATAGGAAGATGATAATAGCTTATTTTAAGGATAATCCATGTGATTTTGAGTTGATAAGACTTCTAGAAAGTCATTTATCATTAACTGTGTGTAAGGTTGCTTATATGTAGTCACCAAGAAGGTTCCAAAAGGAAATAATTTGTTGGGTTTGTCTTGTTCCTCATCTCTAAAATTTGTATGAGTGTTTGTTTAATTTTTATAATCATTTCAAATCACTGAATAGTTAACCTTAGTAATTTGGTAGTGGAAACAAGTTAAGTTCCTTCTAAAAGGTATATGTAGGCATGTACAATCCTAAACAAGAACAAGAATTATTTTTGGGTTTACTTCTCTGAGAAACCAATAGAGATATTCATTTATCACTATTAAAGGTATTTTAAAATAATTAAATAGGTAATTATTCAGTTATTGAGTGGAAACTAGGACAAAAAAATCCTTCAAAGGACCAAATAGGCTTACACATAGTCATGTAACAGAGTTAAGACTAAGTTGAATTTATCAGTCATTTGGTGACTTAAATGGTAATTTCAACTTTTGAAAAACTTCTAAGCGGATTTACATCATTATTTTTAAGTCTTTTATGGATTCATTAAGGTGAAAGAGTATAAATAATAAGGTTAATGTAAAAATTTGTCTTGAACAAGATCCAAGGTAATAATCTTACAATAAATTGTAGACATCCAGTCATAAGTAATTAAATATTGAATAAAGTAGGTTTTATTTGGCATAAAATTGTGATATGTATGTGATACATTGTAAATGACCATCAATATAAATGATATTCAAACCAAACAAAACTAGGATATTGGTTTTTTAATAATCTTAGTTAACTTGTAGAAGGTTACTTTAGTTTAGACATTGAATTGAGACATTAGTCAATCATTGGATAATTAAATGATTATAAGATATTTTGGAAAAAAATAAACACAAGATACGATCACCCAATAGAGATAAATATGGGAATGGTCCTTTGGGAAACTAATATACCTATTTGAAGGTTATAGACCGAGTGTTCTAGGATCTAATCCTAATTGCAGATAGATTTTATAAAGGAATCTAGTAACATTTTGAGTGATAATAATATATCATCAAAATGAATGATAGTATATTGTAACAGAAAAGGAGTTAAAATTTTTTAACTTCAATTATGAAAGTTGATTGGAATGGGGTTTGAGCATTCATGAAAGCACAATTTAAAATAGATCATTCTTAGTTCTTTTAGTTACAAGTTCCCTAGAGGATCTATGCATAAATACCTAACAAAGACATTTTTTCATGGATTGAGAAATTTTAGAATTTGCAAAAAGTGGGTTTATTGAAAATGAATAGAAAAAGTTAAACAAAACCAATTTTAAAGTTTAAATCCATAATCTATAACCAATTTTAATATCCTTACAAAATGTGTAAAAATAAAATATTTGGAATAAGGCATGGAAATTCATTAAATCATAATTTAAAATAGTTGTTTGTAATATTTTTTAGTTTATTGTGTCATCATACACATGTATAAAAAATTTGAAGGCATATGTAAAACAAAAGAATCATTTGAAAAAATTCCTCAAAGGGATGCAGTCTCATGGAATGCAATGGTTATAGGATATCAAAAAAAAATGATTTATTCTAAAGGATTTAGAAAATTTTAAGAAAATACATTTGATAAGCGTAAGGCATATTACAAAATATTTATGGTAACATCTTATTGACCTATATCAGAATGGGATAGTTGGAACATGGAATCAACATCCACCAAATCATAATTGATTGTGATTTTTTATAAAATTTTGTAGTTGAAAGTGCCTTGCTAGATATCTATTCAAAATGTGAAAGCATACATAAGGAATGTGAATTATTTAACAAAATCACTAAAAGACATGTGGTTTCATGCACTGCAATGATTACACAAGATTAAAAAAAGGGTTTGTTCAAAAGGACATGGAATATTTTAATCAAATGCAATCAACTTATGAAAAACCATACTCTACATCATTTTTTAGCTTTCTCCCAACATGTTCGATAAATAGAACTTTTGAGCATGGCATAGTCATACATTAAAGCATAATCAAGAATAGATTTTTTATAGATGTTGTAATTGTAAGCTCCCTAATATACATGTATGTAAGATAAGGAATCATATGCAAGGAACATGAACTATTTGACAAAATTCCTCAAACTAATGTGGTCTCATGGAAAACATTGATTGTAGCATATGCACAAAATAGGTTTATTGTAAAGTCTATGAAAATGTGGGATGTCTGGAAAATGGCACAAACATCAATGAAAGCATAATATGAATAATTTTTTCAAATGTTTTATTTTCTATAACACAACTAGGAATATATTTAATATGTGGAAGCATACACAGAGCATTTTAACTATTTGATAAAAATCCTTAGAGATGTGACTTTATAGAATGAAATGCTTAAAAAAGCATCTATCAAAACATAATTGAGATTGACTATATTTTATTTTTAGAACATGAGGTTATGACCTAATTTAGAATAACATCAACCTACTAGGATAAAGTGGCTTACTATAGAGAAATATCAATCAACTCCAAAAATTATGAAACACAAGCTACTAGTGAAGCTTCACGAGAAATTTTACATTCACACTTGAGTATATGAAATAATAGATAGAAAAATTCATGTAATATGAAATTGATATGACATAAATTGAATTAATATAAAATTTATATGTTTTTTTAGATATTGTACTACTTCATCTCATGCACTATATAAAAGATTGGATCAACATGATTGGATGAAAACCCATTCAAAATGCTTAAAAGGTGTATAATTTATTTTGTATTTTTATTTTAAAATAAGTGAATCATAATAAAATTCCAAATAAACTATCCAATTTCAGCATGAGTGGACAAAGAGAAAAAACAAAAATAAAAATCAAGGAATAAACTTTTATTCATATGTAGAGATCTATAAAACCTCATATTTCCTTACATGCTCCTGCACTAGGATATACATATTTCCTCCTAAGTATTCTTATAATTTAATGTAAAGTGTTTTTGAATGGTAAATCTAATCAAGCAATCAAGGTTATATATTTCAAACTATCCTGGGATAATGTCTAAAAGTGTGAGATTGGCATCATGGCAAGTCAATACTCTTTCAAGAGACAAGATTGAATGATTGAAAAAAAAAATCATTGGATTTATAATGATAAATAGGTATATCTAATGTATGTTTTTTTGTGTTTAAATATGTACTGATTCTAATATGATGTTAGTTTTGTATTTAATCTCTTAAATCCTCTCAAAATGTATGTTTTGCATACATTATTGATAAGACAGAGGGATTTTGATTGACACAGAATTTTTTATACAAGTATGATTATTGGAGAAGATAAAAGGAGGATTATTTACCAACCATTTTCAGGATTTAAAACCACTCCAAGATCTAAATATTCAATTTTGAAAGCTCTCAGGCCTGTACAGAACTAGTAAAACCCAAATCCAAGGTTTCATTAGGAAAAAACCTATAAAACATGTTTTAAGCGATGGAAATTAATAAAATTTGGTATGTAAATTTGACATCCTATATTAATTTTTTTATTTTTCATGATTTTTATAGATTTACATATGGATATATAGATTACTATATTTTTCTAGGCTAAAATGAAGCCTAAAATAGGGCTAATCAAGTGGGTTTTCTTCACTTTCTTGGATTTTGGAAGCAAGTGAAGAATGTGAAAGAGTGATTAAGATATTTCAAGTATAATTGAGTGGTATAAACCCATTAAAGGACATTTTAAGTTGATTCTTATGTCATTTATAGTGAAGGCTTGCTACTAGGCATAGTTTAAGTCCTAAAACTCAAAAATTTGGGATTTTTAAGAAATTTTTAACAATAAGTTGTGAAAAATTTATCTCTAAGGAAATTTATTATGATGATAATTTTTTCACAACTTATTGTTAAAAATTTCTAAGAATCCCAAATTTTTGAGTTAAGGAAATTTATTATGATGATAATAATTAAAAATCTAACTAAAGTCTTCAATCAAATTGCCTTCATCATATTCTCAATTTCTAGTCATTAGACCTAGATTTGGCCTATAAGGTCCACATAGAATATTGCTTACTATTTGGATCAAAAAATAAGAAGATATCTAAAGTATACAGGAGTGCATAATATAGATATGTGTTCCAAACCCAATATAGGCACATATTTATGCACTTATTCTTACAAATGATAATGCATGCTTTCAAGATATACTATATACTATTATTTCAAAGGACTCGAGGCTTGAAAGTGTTAGCTATATGACAATAAAGTTAAATGTTGGATCTTTTTTTGGTACAATTTATATCCCAGTTACCAATAGGGTAGGGTGTGGAGGGAAATTCCCCTCATTATTATCATAGGGGGATCTAGGGGGATAATAACAAGATTTGGTATGAAGAATGTCAAACTAGTTAGTATCACTTTTTATTCCCATTTCAAACTTTATCCATGTTTATGTCCTACTAGTGATGAAGAAAATGAGAATATTTGTCATGTACATTATGATAGTGCAATAAGATGTTTATTTTATGCTATGGTATGCACAAGGATATACATTTTACATGTAGTTGGAGTTGTCAGTAGATACGTGGGAAATCTAGGTAAAGAACATTGGGTAACAATGAAGTGGGTATTTTCCAACTTATGGGACATAAGTGGATATTGCATCACTTACAATAGATCAAGTGATTTTACTTATGGATTTGTTGATTCTAATTTTGGAAGAGATATAGACTAAATAAGATCAACATTTGGTTACATTTTTATAATTGTAGATGGACCTATTAGTTGGATGTTAAAGCTTAAAAATATAACCGTTTCATTAACTACTAATGCAAAATATATGGTTGGTTATCATCTTTGTAAAGAGGAAATTTGGATGAAAGGTTTATTGGGTGAGTTTGGAAGAGATAAATACAAAATAAAGGTATTACATGATAGTTAAAGTGTAATTTATTGGCCAAGAATCCAAATTATCATGGTAGAACAAAGTGTATTTCAATAAAGTACCATCTTGTTAGATAGGTGATTGATGAAATAAAATTAACACTTCAAAAGGTTCACACAAAGGAAAATAGTGATGACATGTTCAAAAAACCAATATTGTTAGACAAGTTAAATTGGTTTTTGGATTAATTTGGCTTGTAGAAAAGGTGGTGAGTTGGTCAGCAAGATATCAACAAAAAATTATTGTCAAGGTGGAGATTATTAGATATGTGACAACAAGGTTAAATGTTGGATATCTTTATGATGTGATTTTTATCCCACTTCCATATGGGGGAGTCAGGGTGGTGTGGGGGAGGGGGAACACTCCCACTCTCCCCCCAAAAAAATTATTTCAAGGGGGTTTAGGGGTAATGCCCCTGAAGAAAAAATTTAAGGAGGCAAACCCCTATTTTTAGGAAGTTGAGTTCTACTGATCTTTTTTTTTGGAAGGAAAGTCCTATTGGTAATTATCCACTCTATTTTTACGATGAATAATCCTAATTGTGATTTGTAAATTTGGTGTATTTACCCTTATGGATTTCACATGTAATTTGTTCATCTTGGATTTTATAAACCCTGATATCTTTCACCATGGATGTTTTGTTAGCTATGCTAAGGTTATACAATGTAAATATGGTGTTTTGTCTCATGCATGTTTATTATATTCATTTGAATTATCTCTATAATTATAAACTTGTATTCTTTTAAAGATTATTTGTTGCTAGAAAGTGTCCAGTCACATGTAATCTATGACAAGTTCACATGTAATTTTATCATCTTGGAGTTAATAAACCTTGATATCTTGCACTATGATTGTTTACGTAGCTTTGATAAGGTTTAACCATGTAAATCTGGTGTTTTATCTCATGAATGTTTATTTTGTCTATTTTAATTATCTCTCTTAAAATTTTGTTTTTTTTGTTAGTGATTATCTATTGTTGTGAAGTGTGTAGCTTCATAACAGTAGGTATGATTTAATGTGGTTGCTCAAAAACTAAAAATAATGAAATAAAATCTTTATGATACACTTTGACTCTAGATGATCTCTCTTAGGGTTTTCATAGCATGAAAATTGATGAAGCATAATGAATTAATGATTTTCCTTGCAAAATATTTAAATCCACTTGGGAGTTCATTGGACCCTCCTTGTTCCATGTCTACAAAGAAACTCTATAAATAAAATGATTGAATTCTATTATATATCAAAATAACATTACAGATGACCTAGTACTTATCATCAGCTAACACTTGATCAATTTGTTTAATGTGTTTCATAATCATCATTACATCTCTTTTCGACTATCTCTAACTTCTTCTACATATTTTTAATAGAGAGTAAACTAAGTTTATCAAAAGTAGATGTATTATTGATAACCTTATTGTTGGGTGGGAAGGATTAGAATGGGTGAGAGTCTTTGGTTAAAGAACCATTTTTCTCAAACTTTATTTTGAGAAATTTTATGATAGGATTGAATGGCCTTTCACCTTGGCCATATTGTAGGGTCATGGATTTGGCCAATTCTTTCTTTTGGCTATCCAAATCCTCTTTGTAAATGCCTCAACATGTGTCACTATGAATGGGCTCAAATATAACTTGATTGAAATTGATCGCTCAGTTTGTGAAGGTTTTACATTCCCCCAACATTATATGTCCTATTTTTAGAAGTTTTGAGTTATTTTTTGGCTCATAACATTGAGTGAGGTCCTATCTAAGGCATTTTTCTTCATGTTCGATCCTCTCAACTCATCAATGGCCATTTTACAAATGGCACCTTCCTTGCTTTGGAAGAACAAGAATCACTTTCAAATAGGCTATGTATTATCTTGTCATATTTTGTCTAGCCTCTAGATCAAATTTACAATGGATCAAAATTTGATTCTTTAGATATATTATGATGCCCATGTAAGATTAGTTGCATCATATTAAATGGAAATGGATAAAAAATAGGGAAAAAATCAAGTTCCCATATACAATTATGAAAATGTCATATACAAAGTGCAGAAAAAGGTGGAATATTGCGTCACCAAACCTCTCTCTTAGGGAAGTTTCAGATCTGCACTAGAACTATGATTGCTACTAATGTTTATTATTCATGTTAGGACCCTCTAAAGATTCCTATGATAAGTTAGCCAAAGTTGTCAAATATTTTATTTTGTCCCATAGTAAGAAAGCATAGGGATTCCACTTGGTCACCTAGGATATTTCTTATTCTCCTCATGATAAAGGAGGTAAATGATAATTATTGACATCTACATAGAACATTATTTTATGTGTGAAATGGGTGCTTAGAGCCATCAAAGGTAGTGAATCTGGGAAAATCCATCTACATCTTGGTATATCATCTAGCTTGAGTTGGAAAAATATTTGTTTCCATACTCTTATAATTATTTTTTCTTTGCTCAAAATTGAAGGATAATTCATGGATTATTGCATCTGAAAAGCTTGTGGGGCTATCAAGCTATGGCCATTTAAAATGGGTTGGATATGGATTTTGTAATGATCTTTCCATTAATGACCACAATATTTATTAGTCTCCCATTATGATTGATATGATCTTTTTGTTTGCAGAATTACTTGGTATAAATGTTTTGAGGACCTTTTGAAAAAGGGATTCATACTATAAGGATTTTGATCTTAGTGAGTGATTGGGAACTTTCACCTATGCTAAAAGTGAAATTTAATTTAATTAATTCCAACATACCCAATTTACTCTTCATATGGGACTTAATACCAGATGTCATGTTATACAAACTAGATCTACAACCTCCACATGTGTGTGGGGAAGATTGGAAGTGGAACTATAATAGCCATTTAGATAATTGCATTCCATGCCTCCTATATTGAGTGATGAGCCCCTTTTCTTCTACTCTTTCAAGTTCAATATGCATTGGATCTTCAATTCCTTACAAAAGATATGGCATACCTAGATCAAAAAAATTGGATGACGAAGCTTGAGCCAAAGGTATCTCATTTTCTCTATTGTCTAGTTCATCAAGGCCTTCTACTTGAGGAGCACATTTCTTACATTAGAATTACTCAACCCAAGTGCCTCACCAATAACTATCTAGAGTCTTTCAATCACACCTTTGTTTGATGCCCCAAATCATAAGCTATATGGCACTAGATACATAGCCTATTTCAACCCAACCATCCTGAACCTTTCTCATGGTGCTTGGCCATCCTTGGGGACTCCGCTAATTGCTCAAGTTTTATCAATTTTATATCAAATTTCTTTATAGTTCTTATCTTGATTCAATTATGTAATGCTAAAAAACCTACTTTGTTTAATAATAAGGAATTTTCTTGTCATTTCACTATTAACAATAAGGTTTTTGTAATATCTTTTGGCCTACATGCATATACAAGTCCAAACAAATAAAATTTCTATCGAAGTAATACATATTCAAGAGTTGTTCAATCACTAGGAGAGTGTTCCATGTACTATGAGCCATGTCTCCGTAGATTGTCTACCATAGGACTCACCACCAGCAGTGTTGAGATATTGACAGAGCCATTCTAGTGCCATAACTAATTATCTCTTCATCTGACATGAGGGGTATGAAGATTATTGTTGCAACATTGTAAAGCGGATGCTAGTTCTTCCCATTGGGGAACCAAGCGGGCCCTTCTGACATTGTGATGCAGTCTCTTGATGGATTGTAAATGACTATTAATTTGGCTCCTCTAACACCCATAGATCACTGGGAGGCCCCAGATTCTCCTTTGGCAAAGCCTTCTTCATTCTCCACTTTGCCTCCCAACAATGATCCTATGCATCCTTCTACAGCGGTGACATGTGCTTGAAGTTTCTTTAATATGTGTAAGATATTTTTCATTCTATATTACATACCATAAATTATCAAGAATTGTTCTAATTTTTTTACCATGTTTTAAACCGATATTTCCTCCGATGAAGAGTTTGAGCTGTAGATACCAACTCACTACGTAACCTTTTGTATTATTATTTTAATTAATAATAGTTTTTTAACTCTAGCGTTCCAATAATAACAGGGCCCTTTGATTTTATTAGGGCAGATAGGATAGAATGCCATTGTAATCCATCATTCCAAGAATCGTACAATCCTAAATGTGGTCCAACATTATCTTTTAATCCGAGAGCTGCGACACTGGGATTCGTGTCTACGCCTAAATCATGTGCCCTGTTCTTTCACCTGCCGAATAATTATTTGATAGTTTTTTTTTGAGTTTCAACAACAAAAAGCCCAATCGATCTGAAAAGAAATATTCCAACCACATGATTCACACTTCTGAGGTTAATATTTTTTTGGTGTCAACGACACACTGTCGACTCTACCGAGTTTTGGATAATGCTAAAGCGCTGAATAAAAATTCCATTTTTAATATTCTGGAGTACCACGACGACAAGTTATAACCCAGTACAGTTACCCCCAAAAAAATTGTTCATTTATGGTCTATGTCGTACGAGGTTGAATGATCACTTTTCGTTGTGCCGTCACTGCTGACATTATTCAAGGATAATAAATAGTGTGTATACATTTATGTGTGATAGATTTATTGTTAATAAAAACGAAATATGAAATCAAATTCTAGTTACAAACGTCATATCCAGTTTGTTGATTTGAGGCTGTAACAAATTTTCTAATCGATCTATTCCGGATTTTAGCCAGTGCGGTTGATCACCCGCATAACGTCAAATAAATATATTAATAAGTTTTTACATTGTAACGCAAATCTTAATTTAGTGGCCACTTGTTGAGGAAGCCAAAACCAGAAATTTACTTAACTAAATTTGTACCTAAACCTGCTAAGGGTTTTACATGCCTTATATTGACTATGCTAAAATTATTCTCCACCTTGATAATAAGGTGAATTCAACATATTATTCAAATGGGTCGCATCACTCTAAATTTGCGTGGACATTAAGTATTTAATATGCCTTATTAACAATTCTGTAATTACTCTACCCTTAATTATAACTAGCACTTGTCGCAGAAGTGCAAGTTATGTCAGAAAGAATGTAAGTTTTTGTTTTGATAAAGTGGGGATTTGTAAATGGAAAGAGTGTAAATACATAGTCGTATTGCATTGGAATCCTATGACCACTAACCATGGCTCACATTTTGTTCATATAGTTTTAAGAAACAAGAATATACTTTTTATGTAGAGGTGATAGTGGTAAATAAGGTAGTGTGTTCTTCATACAATGTGGCAATATGTTGTGCGGGGAGGAGACATTTTATTTTATGGTGAACTTGAGCAATGGCAAAGTGGTGGAGAATGACATGGCCATACAGAATGTGTAAGTGGTGAAAGATTTCAAGGTGCATTTAATAGTGATGGTGAGAGGAAATGATAGGGGTATTGCAAGGATGGGCTCAAAAAAGCCCATGCAAATAAATGTATAAAGTTCAATGACATGTCACATCTATCAAATCAAAATTTAACTTTCGCTAAACTATCTCAATTACCTAATGCACAATTGAAATAGGTGTCACATCATCAAAAACATGGGTAAGATATCTAACAACTCCTTTTAAAAACTAAAGAATGCACTATGTGTCAATTTAGACAACTAAAAAACTAAATAGACAAAAAATCTAACTATGTTAACTATACAAAAACCTAATTAATTGGCTCTAAAACTAATTAAACAAAAAAATGAATAAGCTTCCTTAATGAAAGACACCTCTTATATAATTTAATCGATTGATGTAGGATGCCATATGCAAATAGATATGGATATAGATATTTTCAATGTTTTATAATTCAGATTCTTAGTAGCACTAATAAAAACTATTGTATATGAAATAATAGTACTTATTTATCTTTATTTGATGAATGGAAGGAAGGTGAAATAGCTGCCAAGACCACAAGTGCTCGCAATTTTTGGTAATTTATTTGTCTAGGGTTTGAGTCCCAACCAATTTCTACATGCTCTCACCAACCACTATGGTGGTATGATCGATAGTTAAATCAAACTCAAAACATGTGACTATTGACCCCATCTAACATTTTATTCATAAAACATTAAGAAATAACAATTTAATATGTTTTGTCGAGGTCATAGTGGAAAATGAGTTTGTGTTTACTTTCAAAAGGTGTGGCGATGTGCTTTGTGAATATGAGACATTATGTTTCATGTCAAGCTTGAGAAATGAAAAAGTGGTAGGAAAGGGCATGGCCATATAGAACATGCAAGTACTTAAATATTTCAATGTATATTAGGTAGTGATGGTGAGGGGAAATGACATTGTATTTCAATGATGGACTCAAAGTATCTAGTGTAAATACATGTACAAAGTTCAATGGCATGTCACATATGTCAAAACAATATGTAATTTTTATTGAACTATTTGACTCACCCAATACATAATTGAAAAACCCAAAGAATGCAACATGTGTCAATTTAGACAAGTATAAATTTAAATATACAAAAATTCTAACTATGTTAACTATATAAAACTTAATTAGATGACTCTAAAACTAATTAGACAAATAATGGAAAATAATAAAAGTAGACGTAATTTATAATAAAATCACCATTTTTAATTGATAATTTTTTATGTTCATTGATAAAACAACTATATCGTAAAAAAAATTATAATGGAAGCTATAGATGTTTGATAAAATAATGAACCTGATAATTAATTAAAAACCATAATATTTATGACATATCCATTCATCCAAATTTCATTGCATTCTATATAATCAAACTATTGAAAGTTATATTATATCTCAAAATAAATACATAACTATGCATTGATTTGGCCATCACAAATTAATGTTATATCAGAAAACATAATTTCATGTTGTCATATATATATATATATATATATATATATATATATATATATATATATGCAATAGATAAAATATTTAGAATCAAATATTAAAATATAAACACCTTTAAGGTTTCAAAATCAATTATATAAATTTACCATACCTTATATAACATTATCAATCACCTCGTTATAATCCACTTCAATTATGTAAGTTGATTGAAATGGGGTTTGAGCATCTATGAAAGCATAATTTAATGTAGATCATTTTTAGTTTTTTGGGTTACAAGTGCCCTAGAGGATTTATTCATAAATACCTAAAAAAGACATTTTTTCATGGATTTATAAATTTTAAAATTTGCACAAAGTGGGCTTGCTGAAAATGAAGTGCAAAATTTAAACAAAATCAATTTTAAAGTGTAAATCCATACTCTACAACCTATTTTAGCATCCTCATAGAATGTGTAAAAATAAAATATTTGGAACAATGGATGGGAATCCATTAAATCATAATTAAAAATATTTACTTATCATATGTTGTACTTGAATGTGCCATCGTACAAATGTATAAAAAAATTGGAAGCATATGCAAGGCAAAAGAATCATTTGAGAAAAAGCCTCAAAAGGATGTGGTCTCATATAATGCAATGGTTGTAGGATATCAAAATAATTGATTTATTGGAAAGGATTTAGAAATTTTTAAGAAAATGCAATTGAAAACTATAAGGCATACTCTAAAACCTTTATTGTAACATCCTCCTAACTTGTATCAAAATGGGAGATTTGTAACATGGTATTAGCATCCACCAAATCATAACTGAATGTGCATTTTTTTTAAATGTTGTATTTGAAAGTGCCTTGCTATATATCTATTAAAAATGTCGAAGCATACATAAGACAAGTGAATTATTTAACAAAATGTCTAAAATATATGTGGTTTCATGGATTGCAATGTTTACACAAGATTTAAAAAAGGTCTTGTTGAAAAATACATAGAATATGCTAAACACAAGCAATTAACATATGAAAAATTAGACTCTACAACCTTTTCTAGATTTCTCCCAACATGTTCCATAAACAAAGCTTTGGAATAGGGCATGTGCATACATTAAAGCATAATTGAGAATAGATTTTTTCTAGATGTTGTAATTGCAAGTACCCTAGTAAACATGTATGGAAAATGTGGAATAATATGCAAGGTGCAATAACTATTTGACAAAATGCCTTAATCTAATGTGGTCTCATGAAATGTATTTATTTCACCATATGCACAAAATAGGGTTGTTTTAAAGTCTATGCAAATGTGGGAGGTTTGGAACACGACACAAACATCAATGAAATCATAGCCTAATTTTTTTTTCAAATGTTGTATTTTATAGAACCCAACTAGAAATATATGAAAAATGTGGAAGCATACAAAAATCATTTGAACTATTTGGAAAAATTCCTTAGAGATATGATTTTATGGAATGCAATGATTGCAATGCATGCACAAAATCATCCATCAAATTATAATCGAGATCGAAGGATGCTTATTTTTTTTAAACCATGAGGTGATGAACTAAGTGATAATAACATCAATATATTAGGGGAAAGTGGCTTACTATAGAGAAAGATAAATCAATTCTAGAAATTGTAAAACATGAGCTACTTCTGAAACTTCATGAGAAATTTTATATTTAATATTTAATATATGAAATACTGAATATATAAATTGGTGTACGATGAAATTGATATGACATATATTGAAGTAAGATGAAATTAGTATGTTTTTCTAAATATGTTAATGTTCCATCTCATGCTATATATAAAATACCACATGGACATGATTGGATGAAAACCCATTCAAAATTATTAAAAGGTGTAGCTTTTATTTTGTCTTTTTATTTTCAAATATGTGACTCATAATAAAATTCCAAATAATCTATCCAAGTTCAGCATGAGTGGATAAATAGCCTATCCAAGTTTTATATGAATGAAAAAAGAGAAAAAAATAATAATCAACAATTAAAATTTTATTCATACTCAGAGATCCTTAAAGCATCAAATTTCCTTACATGCTCCTGCACTAGGATATACATATTTCCTCCTAAGTATTATTCAACTAGAATGTAAATTATTTTTGAATGGTAAATCTAATCAAGTAAGCAATGTTATATATTTCAAATTATCCTAGGATAGTGTCTAAAAGTGTTAGATTGTTATCATGGCAAGTCAGTACTCTTACAAGAGACAAGATTGAATGATTGATCCAAATTTTCATTAGATTTATAATGTGAAATAGGTCTATTTAATGTAATTTTGTGTGTTTCAATACTTATTGATTCTCATATGATGTTAGTTTTCTATTTAGTCTCTTAACACCTCCCAAACCCATGTTTTGCATGCATAGTCCACATGAAAAAGGTTTTTCATTGACACAATGGATTTTTTATGCAATTAAGATTACTGAAGAAGATATAGGGAGGCTTAAATGAGATTTAAAAACCATTTTTAGACTATAAAACCACTCCAATCTGTAAATATTAAATTTTGAAGGATTTCATGCTTGTACAAAACTAGTAAAACCCTAATCTTTGGTTTCATTAGGAAAAAATCTATAAAATGTGTTTTAAGCAGTGAAAATTGCCAAAATTTGGTAAGTGGGTAGAATTAAACATGCTATATTATATTTTAGATATTTCATGATTTATATAAATATATGGATGGGTATATAGGTGACTATGTTTTCTATGTCGAGTTGAAGTGTACAAAAAGGCCAGCCATGTGGGTTTTCCTCATTTTCTTGGAGTTTTAAAGCAAGTGAAGCATGTGAAAAAGTGATTAGAATATTTCTAGTATAATTGAGTTTTATAAACCCATTTAAGGAATTTTAATCTGATTTTTATGTCATTTATAGTGATTACCTATTACTTATGGTAGTTGAATGCATAAAACTCAAAAACTTGTTTTTCTTAGCAAATTTTGAATAGTAAGTTCTGAGAAGTTCATATATAAGAAAATTTATTACTGTAATAATAATGAAAAAATCTAACTAAAGTATTCAAGAAAATTACCTTCATCATATTTTCAATTATTAGTCATTATAACTAGATTTGGCCTATAAGTTATATGCAGAATATTGTTTACTATTTGGATAGTAGATCCCTAAATCATACACAAGTGCATCATATAGATATATGTTTTAATCCCACTATAAGCCTAGAATTTTTCACTTCTTCTTATGAATGCTTTTAGGATATAATATATACTATTAGAATGTATATTTATTTAAATTAGCTTTTTTTGTTTGTTTAAGTTATTGAGCATGCATGTAAGTTAAGATTAGTTTTAACTTGTTCTATTTTAAAGAATATTCATATTGGAACTTAATTTGGATATGTGAGCAAAATTATGCTTTTATTTGTTTTATAGAAAACAAAAGGTGACTTTTGAAGTTTATAAGACATCAGGGATGGAGTAAGTTAAGAATGAATGAATAAGTTTTGTAATACTAATCTAAGAAGTAATAATCTAGAAAATGGTATAATGTTGAAGCAAGAGTTATAGAGAATAAACCTAATTGCAAGTGTGAAAGTGTGTAGACCTATAGCATAAAAAGAGTGAATCAAACCTCAGCTTGAGTAAAATATAATAAGGTTATTATTAAAGATTGGCAAGAGTTAATGAAATTAAACTAGGGAAGGATACCTAAAAGTTTGTCTATGTATAATATAAATGAGGACAAGTATGACTATGAGCTTAAATACAATAGATTGTGTTTTTGTTCATGGGATTATCTACATAAAGAAAATAATTTGGTGCACTAGTATTAGCTATAAATCACTTTGAAAAATAGTTTTAGAGATAGTACATTTATTCAATATTTTATCACATGTGTGCAATCTAAGTGAACTATTCACCTTGAAAATATGTTGTTTATTTTTCCTCAATTTTTGGTAATAAAAGATTGATTTGATAGGTAGTTTCTTAGATGTATATAATTTATAATTGATGGTATTTTTTATTATTGAGTTACAATTTATGTTTTTAGGAAACATTATTATACCATCCTTAGATTCACTCTTTATATCAAGATCTATTATAAATTTTATTTATAAAGCTATACAAATTTATGAAGGAAATAATTTCATGTCACTCATCTAAGATTATGAATAGAAACTAAATGTGTAACAATTCTAGAAAATAATATTACATAGATTTTTTCTATTTTTTTACAAGCTGACATTGAAGGAATATTTTTGTCATCATCTCATGACCAAATTAAATTAGTTATTGATATTTTTATTATGTTACTTTTGAGGATAGTTGTATATATTGTAATTAATTTAAATGTGAAAACTTGTAGGATTGTTAAAAAGTTAAAAAGTTGCATATATCTTGGAGATTATTAAATAATAGACAAATACAATTGATGACACATAAAACAAATATAATTACATCATTGGAAATAATAATAGTATGTTATCTTTAAATTTAGATGCATTTATTTTTTTTGTGTTATCATTAAAACCTACAAAGGGATGTAATCAAGATGAATTATATCTATTATGTCCACCTCTATCTCACTTTGATGCCATAATGAGATCATCATCTAAGAAATTTTGTTTGAGATTGTTATGAGGGGGTTTGGAAAAATGTTTTTATCCTAAAACATGCTCTGATGTATTCATCTATTCATATTTTTTATGAAGTCTCTATGTATATGAGTGGAAGTTTCATTCCTTTCCTACACTTATTATAATGGAAGAGCCATTATGAGTTGTGTATTTTATATCACCCTACTATAAACCTTGTTGTAAACATTTGACATATAGCGTTTGTAGAATGACACAATTCCTAGGATTCTCTCTACTATACAACATTTCTCAATTCTCTTTCATTCTCTATATATCAGGGTTCAACACCATAAACTCTTGTAGTGGATGGTATATATTCATAAAATAAGAATCATCCATTTAGAAATGATGGAAAAAAAAGACTGCATGTAATTTCAAGTCTTACACTATTAACCTTCCTCAACTAATTTTTAGTGTCATCCACCATATTTGATATGACATCTCATACTACATGATTTGATCCTTACATATCAATAGTTGATATACTATGCATTTTGGAGTTCAAAACTCTGACATCGATGCCTTATTTGCCCTAATTTTCAATTCAAATTCCATTGTCTATAATGTATGTAATGAAAATATATTACCCAAATGATAGTCATCTTGAACTTGTCAATGTAGAAATTAGATAGGGAATAAAAATCATTGTTGATATTTTTTCTCCTAAAAATTACTATTGATATTTTTTCTCCTAAAAATATCAATACATCTGATATCCTAAGGGAGACCCCATTTTCTTTTAGGAAAAAAACTGAAGCCTTCAAAAAACCCATCTTCACTTTTTCTGTATATAATCAAGAACTCTAGATGCCATTTACACTTGTGCAAATTTATTTGTGAGTTTCAAATCCCACATAAAACCTAATGACTAAGACTGGTAGAACCCAAAATTTAACATGTACTTTGGACATTTTAGAATGTGCAATATTCATTAAGGGTTATAGATCCTATCATGCATGCTTTCGATGAAATCTAGAACTCAACATGTACTTTGCATATTTTTGAAATTTTTAAAGGGCATGATAGGCTCCATATCCTGTTAAAACCTATAACCCCCTTTATATGAAACCTAAAACCCTCGATGCACATTACACAATGTGAAACATGCAAAGTGTAAGATAGTCTCTGCCTTCTACCAAACCATATAACCATATGATGAAAAACCCCAAGTGCAATTTGTATGTTACAAATATGCAAAGTGCCTCATGGGTTTCACCTTCCATCGAGCTAATCATCCATTCCTGCAGATAGTGGAACTATTCCAAGGAGGTCCAACCTCTTTCACCAACTAAATTTATCTCACATTAATTGTAAGATTTTTTTCTATTTAACTACGTGAGTTTAGGGATTTAATTATCAATGTTTATTTTTTAAAATTATGATCTTGGAGCTCTAACTACTCATGACATCAGACCTTGAAGCTACGTATAAGAAATTACCAATCCACTACTAAAAATTTTGCATCCACATTACTTGCTTCATTTACATGGTATTTCCATTCATCTCAACCCACTATCTCTACATCCCCAAGCCTGAGTGGTCCTACACACTTAATTGACTCATTTAGTGCTTTGGCTTTCACCCTTCTATTCATTCCTAAGTTCACAATACTTGTGTCTATTCCATCCTCCACTCCCCTAATAGACATAGTTGCCTCCATTGTCTCCACTAATTCCACTTTCATGGGAAATTTTAGGTTCTTCCATCACCTCCCAATTTTTTGAGAACTTTTAGGTGCTTCTAGCACCTCCCAGTTCTACTATAGATTTGAATTGCTCCAAACACCTACAGATCTCATCAAATTTTATAGTTGGTTTCTCACAAGTAATAACTTTAGGAAATAAAGTTCAAATCCAAGGGAAATAAGTTTGTTATAATAATGATGTAACATTATGGAATCATCATAGATAGATGGAAAATATTGAAGGAACAAATCAATAAATATGAAGGGGAGAACTATTCAATGTTTAAGCAGATTGTGCAACCTCCAGTATAGACTCTTATGAGTTAGATCTTGAATGAATACAAGACATTATCAAAGCCTTTAATGTGTATATAGAGCAACTGTATTCCAAAAATGATAAGAAAGATGAAGAAGTTTTAGACATTGATTAATCTTTCCTATCTATTAAATGTTTTTAAATATGACATTGTCAAGTTGTAATTTCATTTAAAAGATGCATCTATATTTTTTATGACTCTTTTTAATAATGAGAAAAACATATTTTACACTTTATATTTTTGATAATGTGAAAGTTGTAAAAATCACAAGTACAAATTCCACTTTCCATTTTGATCAATATGAATTGTTGAAAAGTGTAAAATCTTGAAGTGCAAATTACATGGTTCATTTTGGCAAAAATGATAAAGGCTTAAAATTTTATAAAATTATCACTTGAGTTTTGTAGGTTAGATTTATGTGCATGGAAAAGTAACTTGGAATTATTTTCAAACTTATCTTTTATTTTGCAAGACAATTATATTTTGGGCACCTCTTTATTCATGAAGAAGCTATTTTCAGCCACTACCAAATGATGAAGCATTGCATAGAGATCTATTAGTTCCAATGACAACATACCACACCATGTTATGCTAGATATCATGCCTAGCTCATGCATACCATTTTACATCTATTCCATAAGTTAAAGATGCCATAAATAGATCATCTTTCCTCTTTTTACATGAGGGGTTTCATATTTTCATGATTTTCTTTACTGGGCATTAAATTTTGTTAACTACATCTCATCTATGAAATAATTTGTATAAAAATGGTCAAACCCCATAGCCCAATCTATATTTTTTCTTCTATTTATATTTTTTGCATTTTAAATATATTTACAAGATGTAACCTTTAGAAATAAATAAAATTAAAGATTTGCCATTCCTATCTTGAGAGATCTCTATGTGTGTGAAAGCTTTTTGATTATTTGTGAAATCTTTGTCTCTTTATTCTAGTCTCAAGAAATTCATTTGTGGTATTTAACCCTCTTGAAAATATTGGTTGTAATAAATATCTTTTTCTCTTTTGTGAAAATAGCTGAAATACTACCTTTGATATCTCATCTATATAAGTTTATGCTAAAACAAATTCAACATAAATTTTGATCTATTATGTTTATAAAGTAAGCATTAAAATCCATTTTAAAATATTTGGTGCAATCATCATATTTTTTATTTTATACAAATTTAAATTCTTCAACCCTTTTCCCCATCAAATCCCAAGTTGAGGATCAAATATCAATAAAGAGCGAGGTTTCCACAAAATTTGTATTTTATCAATTTGCATCAAATTTAGTAAAATGAAGTAAGATTTCTCTAGAGATTAACCTTAATTCACTAATGTCCCATGTATTTGGAGGTTTTTCCATTATATCATTAGGTACTTACACAATAAGATATAAAATCAAGACAGGTGAAATCCTATGTGATAAAAGTTTTTGGCACACTCGGTGGGACATTAATGCATTCTACAACTTAATGAAATATTATTGGTGTTACCTTTTAGTGAAATCAACCTTTAGAGGCACATTTCCAAACACCAATCATGACTCCACTATGGACGTTAGCTAGTATGAGTAGCCTAAGTACCTATTCACCTTCATTTAGTAAGTATCATCACCCATTTGATCAAAATGCATGTTCCTTCATTTGTTATACTTCATGTCAATTTATCAATGTTCATGGATTCACTCTAAGATTCCCTCAAGGCTCAATGTATCAACATTATTATAATTTACCTCTGCCTAGTCAACCTAAAATCAACCTCAAAGAGGTGATGCTTGATTTTGAGATAAAATTTAGAAAGGTTGATAAGGAGGAAGACTACTATAGGTAATAATAGAATATTGAACAATAATCTTATGTTCAAGAGTGAGAATTGAGGTTTAAAGAGGAATTATTGGTTAGGCAATACCAAGCCAAAAAATAAAATAATTATAAGTTGTTCTTGATAATGGGATCAAACAATCTTAGACCCCAATTTCCCTCTCCTACTCTTGATCTTGCTCAAACACAAATACTTAATAAAACTTATCAAATCTCACCATTATCAACTGAAGAACATGAAGTCATTCCATCTTGGATCCTCTCATATGCTAATGACCCTAAATATGTCATACCCTCTCTTGTGAAACAACCATCTCCCATAACCATTTAGGAAAAGGAGGAGGTGGTTAAATCATACATATTCCCCTCGTGATAATCAATTAATAAGGGCATAAAGAAAAAAAGGGAAAAATGCTAGATAAAGTATTCTAGGAGCCAATACAAGGAGAAGATGAGTTAGCTTAGCGCAATGAGCTTGGCCTACCAAAGTTTTAATACTCTCCCTCCCTTCCACAAGAACCACCAAAGAGAGTCTTTGATTTAACAATTTTTGGAGATATTGGTATATTATTCATAATTTAGTTAAAGGTCTGAGTAGTAAAATTAATTAAAAAATATGCAAAAATTGAGCTACTAATATATATAATTTGATTTCACCTTGATATTTTATATAAAAAAAATAGTAATAAGGGTAAGAAAATAATACTTAGCTGAAAATTGACTGATACAACTGAGATAGAGGCTAGAATTCAATATGAAAGATTGACAAACTATCATAAATTAAAATATGGCCTTCATTCAGTAAAAGGATATGAGCATAAAAGATAAGACACCCTAATGTTTGGTGATATAGTCTACCTCTGCCACTATTATCCTAAAGATATGATATTTTTGGGTTTTATTCACTACGTCTATATGACCTTACCTATGAAGTTTTGATAGCTATAAGTATATAGAGCTCCTTGTATAGATAATTTTTCTTCAAAACCTAGACTCCATTGTGATTTGACCAAATTTGAGAAATAAATGGAGTCAGTGTGTGTAATATTCATTGAATGTGTATCCATAGCCCTTGTGTCAGTACATTGTCTACATACCAATATTCTAGAGAGGGATCAAGCCATATTTAGTTCTCTCACTTAATGTGATTTATGCAATAGTGTGTATGAAGATGTAAAATGCTAAAATAGGTGTGTTTTAGATCATTAGGGATTGTTGTATGGATTAGAATAAGCTGGAAATAGTATTGGATGGCTGTATGTAAAGAGTAAGAAAATATACTTGAGTAGTCTTGCTTGTATTTTTTTTTACTTTGTTATATTTGATAATGCCTTTCTTAATGAACTTTCAATGGGATTTTATAGGGATATTTTAGTCATCGGTTAAATTTAATCATGCTACACTAACATAATGAAGAAGAAGAAGAAGAATTAGATAAAAATGATAATTTGGGCTCAAAAGGAGATTATATAGGAGCGTTAGAAAGGGGACACCCTAGGGTCTAGTGCTATAATCCAAGTTGGCTGCTATAGTATTGAGCTAACAGAACTTGGGGGGATGGAATAAGCATGAAAAAGTGTCCTAAATAAGCTATAATGAGGTCTTCAAAACCTATGGGTTGTTAGGAATCAGTGAAAAGGTACATAAAGGATTATAAAAGTAAGAAAGAGGGACCTATAAGATGGATGTCATAGGTCATACTCAAGTTACAATTTTTTTATTTTATATGACTATATTTGCGCCCCTCCTCTGAGTTTGGTCAAGTAATGTAACAAAGTGAAATACTAGGATAAAAAAATAGAAAGCATACCTGAACTTCCATGCAAAGGTGAAACTAATAAAGTTGTATGATCTTAGGTGTGCATAGAGAGAGCACATTATGAAGTGTGAATCTATCATGATGTTGAGTGATGCTAGATGATGTTGTGTAATGTTGGATGATGATATACCAAGAGTAATATTGTGAACAGAGATGAGTTATTAATTCCCCAAGAGTGGCTTAAGAATGCAAATGCTATCCCTTTGGTTCCATCATCACCCACTAAGTGAAGATAGGTGGTCATGTGTGTGCTAATAGATATTTTAACTATGTGTATGATCCCTCTGAATAGGTGGCTCAAGAATAAAAAGGCTAACTAGTCCTTTGGATCCATAATTCCCTTGTGAAATAAAACTATAATCTGAGATTGGCATGAAATGTGTGTCAAATGAAATTGCTCTTAAAGCCCATGTATGATTTTTAATCTAACAATATTGGCATCGATAGCTGAATGTATACTAGAAACTAAGCCACTCTTGGCCACTCTAAAATATGGATATTAGCATTATATGAAATCCACTCCAAAATTTGAAAGTTAGTCTTGTATGAAAGACACATTAAAATGATGTCAACCACCTACAAATATATTAAGGCATGTAACTACGAAGAATGCTTGGGTAATGCTAAACTCAAAAATAAAAGAAAACAAATATGTCATGCACATTGCCACCAATCATTGGTGTCTAGAACATGGATTTTGATCTAGAAGTTATACCAAATATCATATCTAAATTGAAAGTGAGATCCATTATGCCACATATGATTCCCCCTATATCTATATTCTCCAAGAAAAAGTGTACTAAAAATTACTAATTTTGAACTAGTATAAATGTGTAAAACTATAGCTAAACCTAATTTTCTACCTATGTCTAGAAAATCAAGTTTTTTACTATTTGGATAGGAGCACTAAGAATAGGATACCCTAGTATCCAACATTTTTTTCCATGTTTAGCATTATTATTCTTTGTTAAAACTAAAAATTGTTCTGGAATTGTCATTATTTTCTTATATGTTCTACCTAGTTTGGCCTCTAATTACTATTATAAGTGTTTTGAAACTAATTTTCAACTATTAGGAGCTATAACCTTTATGGAAAAACCCTTATTTATTTTCCCCTCTTTTGAGGGTAGGAATGAAGCCTCTACAAAGACTACCCTCAAAAGAAAGAGCCCTACAAGTGTGTTATGCTCTGAAATACATGATATAGTAATGATAATTGGCAAGATATCTCATGATATAACATGGTTTGTAAAGGATATTGTTAGATCAACAAGGGTATACCTAGATAGATACAAAAATGTAATAGTATGTTCAATGTACTGAATTAAAACTAGAACTAAAAGTCTAGTTAGTTTTTAGTTGGCAAGGACAGAGGTAGCATGATGTCCATCATGGCATCCAAGATAGAAATATAATGCATGATGTGGATCATGGCATTGCAAACAATGAGAAGAAGACACAAAAATAACACAAGAAAAGAATCAATAATCACACAAGAGTGGCCAAGGGGCCAAGAAAATAAGGGACATGAGCACATGTCACTCATACTAGAAATACAGCATACAAAGCATGTTCACATGCTGCATACAAATACATTTGAAAATAAGTAACTTTCATGTGAAAGACACAATAATATAGAAGATTAAAAGTAAAGTATATTGGGAAATGTTCTAAGGTACACACATGAATAAAAGTAAAGGACATTGGCAAATGTCCTAAGGCACATAAAGGAGACAAAATAGGAATTGAGGAATACATTCAATCTAGATACACAAAGAAAGACAATAAAGCATGTAAATACTGGAAATATAATCGCATCTAGCTAATCAAATCAAGAATGTGAAATTATGCAAGACATGGTAGTACAAGACTAGGTATATGATAAAAAAAACACTAGTGCTATATACTATTGAAATGTGAATACTATTTTTGGACTAGTAAGTAATTTACATCAACATGATAACTAGAGTGTGTGGTGTATGGATGACATATCCTGAATGGTGTAGTCATGTAGAAGATGCCCCTAGTGGGTATATGTATCAATGTCTCTAATTTAGAAGTAGGATGCCCCCTTAATGGGTAGAATGAAGAAATCAAAGAGTTGAATGTCACTACACACACTCAAAAGAGATTAACTAAAACATGTTAATATAGATAAATCAATAAATAATAGTATAGAACAAAAAAATGTATGTCTATCATGATAGTATAGATGTAAAGTGGATGATACATACAATTAAAATATTTTTGGTGTTTTTATATATTTAAATGTTTTTAGAATTTTGAAATATTTAAATGTTTTGGTGTTTTTGATATGTAGTATTATTTTTAAATTTTTGACAGTTTAGTTGTGTACAATCAATCATGAGGGAGATTATGTACAAGAAAAACTAAGAATAAATGATACTAACTGATGAGTCTCATGGGAGACTCCTTATCATGGTGTCATATATCAAGGAGAGGAATCATGCATGATTGTGAAGCATGATGGAAGTGTTGAGACTATGGCTCTGAAAGATGTATATGCTATAAATGCTTTAAAATATCTAAATTAGAAACCAATTGTGAGGTCCCCTTGTAACTATGAGAAGTGGATTCAATTTTAGGGATCTTAAGAACCCATCAGGTATTAGGATAATCTCTCTAAACATGTACTCTATTAGTAGATGCATGAGATCTCAATGATACTACCCTAGGAGTGAACACTATAATTGAAAGATATCTAAAATCTTGAATCTATGGAGGTGTATGAACTCTTTATGCTAGAAATAGATGCCTCAACTATGTCTAAATTAGAATTAGAGGAGGAACTATAACTAGTGTTAAAACTAAAATTGGTGGTAAAATTGAAAGTGGTGAATATGGAATAGTAGATGGCACTGAAGTGGGGAGTGGTAACTCATATGGAACTCCACCAACTATAAAAACCTATTTATCATGAATGAATTTCATGCATTTATGAACTATATAAAGTAATTATTAAGGTTTTTGAATCCATGGTTGACCAAGTAACATATCAAAAACTCTTGCAGTGAGAATTATAGTAAATGGTGTGGCCACATGTGTTGGACCAACCTGTAGATGAAGTATAATCTCACTTAATAAAATCTATATGTACCCACTAAATCCACTGATAACTATATCCATCAATGTAATATCTTACTTTGAATATCCCAAATTCTATATTAATGTCATAGTACACATGTTCACACTATATCCCTTGTCTATTAGAAAACTATGAATAGGATGATTATGAATGTAAGCTCTGATAAAGAGTTCATGACAATCTGAATCATCCTCGATGATCTCTTACTCTGATAAGGAGAGGGAAGGTCTAGCTAAAACTCTAGAATTCTATACACCAATCATGTTTTTCAAAGGATGTAACTCAACTGAAGGTTCTCTATATGTATCTGGTGGTGGACGTGCCTGATATGTATGGTGAACTCCTTATGTGTCCTTTGTCTCCTATTTAGAATGTTGTGGAAAAGGATCTAAAAAAAATTCAAAGCTTTTTCATATGTATGATTTTCCTAAAGAGGCTTAACTAAAGTTAAAAGATCAATATGATTACCATCTATTAAACCCCATATCTTGTGTCTCAAACTGATGCATCTATTTGTTTTATGGCCTGGTACCCTATGAAACTCAAACAATGCATGCCGATCATATCCTCATAGAAGAGGATTTATTGGATCCACTTCCTGAATAAGAGGGAGAGATATGATGTTACATTCCAATAGCTACTGTAAAACTCTAACTTGAGAAACTAATAAATTGGTGAAGGTTCATAGAGGGGGTGTTGATAAAACCACTTAGTAATGGGGCTCTAAAGCTGTATTAACTATAGGTTGACTCTAACTCTTGTTATCATTAACTTTGACTTTGTATGGGGCTTTGTTGTTACTCTTGTTTTTTATTTTTGAGATACTTGTGTACTTGATTTTTTCCATTGAAATTACTTTGACCTCTCTTTCCTTTAGTGTGTGACACAATTCAGTGAAGGAAGAAAATATTTTGAACATAATTGATTCTTAATAAGTTGGTAGAAGACTCTATTTGAAGAGATCTTTTAACTCTTGATTGGCCATGGGGCTAGTCATCTTAGCCAAAATAGTCTTAAATTTAAGAACATAATCTTTGAGATGCTCATTTGACCTTTGTTTCTATTATTCAACTTTGACATATGAAACCTTATCACTAATCTTAATGCTGAAATGAGTTAGGAACATGTCAGATAAAGGATTAAATGCATTGATCGACTAATTCAGTGGGCTATAAAATAATTATAGACCATAATCTTTTAGGCTCCATAGAAATAGATTAGTAATTAGCTAGTCATTTTGTATATAGTCCAAGCATTATACATGAAAATATCTCAAATATGTTTCTAGATCACCCTTTCCATCATATAGATTAAGTTTGGGTTGAACAAAACCTTGTGGTAAAGGTGTAGAAGAAATATGATGTGCCAATGGTATATGAAATAGAGAAAAAGAATTCAAAGCCTATGTGGGTCTAGAGGCACCTTGGATTGAATAGATCTTATATCTTGCACAAGGGCTTCCACATCAGGAGATAAAGACGTACTAGCTATATTTGGTGGCATAGAGGTAGGTTGGACTAATATAGGGGTTGTTGAGACATAGTTACCCCCATAGTGTCATGTACAATTGGTTGCTCTAAATCAATGAAAGACTCAATTTGTTTAACCTTTCTTATTTTCATGATAGATTGTAAAATATGAGTACTAGCTTAGGGTTGGTCCTTGAGTCTTTCTCAAAAACATTATAGGATCAAATATTTATTGAGAAAAACTTCATTATTAATAATTAGTGTAAGTTGATCAAGAGTCTATAGTGGTGAATCATGAACATCAGTGTTTGTATCATCATTATTATTCTCATACTAATCATCATTAAAATTATCATCATTAAAATTGGTGTAATCTATGTGTAGCATTTATAGCTAGAACCTGAGCTAGTTCTTTTTTCAGGATATATGATCAAGTTGAAGGAATTTGGGTGAATTTAGGAGGGTCATCACTAAGTGTTGCACTTTGTCTCGAAGTAAAATATGTAAGGAGCTTATGTGGCATAAATAAAACAACATTGATAATAATAGAGAATATTAAACAAATATAATCTAAACAAGGAATTGGAATATGAATAGAAAGGATATGAAGCTCACAAACATGTAAGGTCATACCTTAAGAAGCAATGGGACCTAGTATATGTAACTAGGATTTGAAAGATGATTATTTTGAAATTTACTATAAAATTTTGAAATTAAAAGTGAATTTTTGAGTTAGGTATGGACGTAAAAAATAGAAATTTATTAAAACATTTATGATTAAATAGGACCTAGAATATACAACTAAGGTTTTTTAAAATAATTATTTTTGAAAAATAATATTGAATTTTGAAATTTGATGTGTATTTATGATTTAAATATGCTAGTAAAAAATCATCAAATTATAAGAAAAATACTGGGAAAATATCGGGACCTAGTATGGACAACTAGGGTTTGAAATAAAATAAGTTCAAAATTACTATGAAATCTTAAAATTTAATGCTAATTTTTTATTTTATTACACAAGTAAAAAAATTAGAAAAAAATAGTAAAAGTTAATAGTAAATTTACCCTAGGGTTTCTAGAGTTTTTATACACAAACAAAGTAAGTTGGGTTCACCAAATGGTTTAACAACTTTTTAGAATATTGGTGTATTATCCATAGTTTAGTTAAAGGATCTAAGTAGTAAAATCAGTAAATAAATATGCAATAATTGAGATACTAAATTCTATATTTTAATTATATCTTGATATTTTCCAAAAAAATAGTAGTAAAGGTAAGAAAATAAGACTTAACTAAAAACTGACTGATACAACTAAGATAGAGGCTGAAAATCACTATGCAAGACTGAGACACTATCATAAATTAGGATCTAGCCTTCATTTTATGAAAGGATAGGATCACTAAGAAAAGGACACCCTAGTGTTTGTTGATATAGTCCACCTTTACCTCCATTTTTCTTAATATTTGAGCTTTTTGGGTTTTGTTCACTAGGTCTTTGTGACCCTACCTATGAAATTATGACAACTAGAATTATGTAGAGCTCTCTATCAAGCTAATTTTTTCTTTACACCCTAGACTCCATTATGCTTTGACCAACTTTGAGAAAAAGGTGGGGTTAGTGTGTGTAAGATTCACTGAATGTGTATCTACACCCATTATGTGGGCACACTACCTACATAGCAATACTTTGAAGAGGGATCTAGTGATATGTAGTTATCACACTGTATGTGTTTTGTGCAATAGTTTGTATGAATATGAAAAATGCTAAATTGGATGTGCTTGAGATGACTAGCGACTAGTGTAAGGATTTAAATAAGTTAGAAATATTATTATATGGCTATATGAAGAGAATAGGGAAATATTCTTCAGTAATCTTTCTTTTATTCTTACATGATTTATAATATTTGTCAACCCCTTTCTAAATTAACTTAAAATATGATTAAACAAGAACACTAAAAAAGGAACACCCTAGGTCCAGTAACATAGTCCAAGTTGGGCACTATAGTCCTGAGGTGATGAGACCTAGGGGGATGGAATAAGCATGGAAAATAGGTCCTATCTAAGATGGAATGAGGTCTTGAAAGACCATGGATGACTATGAATCAATGAAAAGGTGCCTATAAAGGTCATGAATGTAAGTAGGATGGACTTATGGGATGGATGTCATAAGTCATACTCAAGTTACCAATTTTTGCATTTATATGACCACAACCTTTAAGGTCCCTAGTTAGAAAGATTCTCTCTTGAGCTGGAAGCAAGGTGAACTTCTTCACCCTCACCCATCTCCCTTTTAGATAAAGAGCCTATTTTGTAAATAATAAAGGAGGAGCTTGCAGTAAAAGTTGAGTTTGAAGACAAAAACACAAGTGTATGTGATTAAGAGATCATGATAGGTAGTCCACTTCATTCAAAAAGGGAAGAGTTGAGTTTTGATCAGACTCCTTAGCATGGTTTTGATGAATTAGAGCATGAATGTAGTATTAATGCCTTCATATTTAAAGAGGTACGTATTCAAGTTATAGTTGAGAGTAAAGAGGATTTTGATTTATTCCAAGATCTTCCATTTAGTGTAGCTATAGATGAACATGAAAAAGTTATAGATATTAACATAATCAATTAGTCAATTGAAGAAGAAAAAGAAATAAAGAATAAGGAGGATCAAGATAAAGTATTTCAAAGGTTGTATCATGACTTTATGGACCAGGTAGAGGTTGTAAACCAACCTATGCCTCATATAGAAGATGAATATTAACTTTCCAATCAAGTTGAAGATGCTGACCAATCTCAAGATGAACTGTCCATTGAAGGCAGTACTGATGTCTTCAAAAATGAAGAAAAATGGCCAAATCAAGAGCCACAAGAACATGACATTTTGGGCCTTAGGTGGATTGATGCACTACCATATGGATTCTTTCAAATCAAGTAAATAAAATATGGTGTTGAAGTTGGCATTGTCTTAGATGACCAAGAGGAAGATGCCTTTGGGATGACTTAGAGATTTTCTACCTAAACCTAGATAGTCAACTAAGCGCTAGTTCAAAGGATCCATCACATGTTGTGCTTAATTTAGATGACAAAGTTAAGCCATTAAAAGAGGAGGTTATAGGAGCCCCTACAATCTAATTTGGAGAAAGACTTAAAAAAATGGATCAGTATGTTTAATTTGTAGATATGTTTATCCCATTTCATCTACTTAAGAGCATGCCAAAAGAGTTAGTAATCAAGCATCTTAGCTTGCCTAGCATGGGTTCTCAAAATCAAGGTGTTTTCCAACCTAATCCATCACAATTGAGTGATACTAATATTTTCCATTTGATCCAGGTTGAAAGTAATTATAAATAGTGTCCCTTGTTAAGTTGTATATATTAGTTTCATGCTTTCAATAACACTTTGTAGCATTTTCTACTTTAAATAAGTGCTCAACACATCTTTTAGTTTCAGGAAGGCATATTCATATTTTGAGTTATCATCAAGAACTTGCATCAAGTGCATATTTTCAAAAGAGATTCATATGACTCCTACACCCAATGCATATCATATAAATCTACTAGATTGTAAATGATTAGTAGCGAATCATCTTGTAGAGGTCACCAAAAATGTTGATATTTTTTGTTTCAAAAATATTAATACATATGATATCCTAAGGGAGACCCATTTAATTTTTAGGAAAAAGCATGAAGCCTCTAGAAAAACACATCTTCCCTTTTTTCTTTGCAGAATCCAAAACTATGGATGCAATTTGCACTTGTGAAAATTACATTATGGGTTTTGGATCCTATAAAACACCCAATGCCTAAGACTAGTGGAACCCAAAACTTACCATGCACAAGTTAGGTATGCAATATTTATGCATCTATAGGAAAATAACACTTATGATATGAAAAATATGTATTATTTGTAAGGTATAATAGGGTAGGATAGTTAGGTAAATAATAAAGGGTGGTGTGCTGGTGGTTTTTAAATAATAGTGTTTATTTCCACATACATGACATCACTCATTGCAAATATGTAGAAAAAATTACCAAAAATATAAGGATAACTACCAGGAGAAATTTACATCCATGGGTGCCAATACAAGGCAAGTACCCAAATGATCCCTAAGACCCTAGATCATACACTGTACTTAGAATCTCAAATACCTTTCCTTATTAGATTCATAAACCCAGGGTGCCCTTAAGAGGTATTCAACAAAATATTTATAATTCTCTATGGAAAAAGGGGTTTATAACCCAGATTTATGGCAAAGATGATAATCATACATAAGCACAAAAGTAGATATCCAATCAACATAGCATGTAAAACATATCATTTCATTTCATTAACTAGAAAAAGTATGAAACATAGGTATATTCCATTGTCTTGAAATAAAATTTGCATACATCAATGTTTCAAAATGTTGTCATGTGGATAAGCATGGTGGATTTTCTCCTTATTGGACAGGAGAGACATATAAATATGCTCTTAGAGCTTGTAAATGGTTATACAGCTAAACCACCTTAGTAAGAGAGACAAAATATACACAACAATGATCCCAAAATTTGGAAGAGCTTATGTGTGGAGAGAAAAACAAAGACTAATGAAAACCACATAATAGAGGAAAAGCCCCCTATTTATACCATTTTTACACTTTCAAATCTAGGAATGGGGGTTGCATTTTACAAAATTACAAAACAACCCTTCAAATTCCACCAAGATTATCCAAGATAGAATATGTCCTTTGTCACTCCAATAATCTTCACCCATTTGCATGAAAAATCATTGATCTAACCACTTCTATAAGGAATGATGAAGATTTGAAAAAAAACTTTGATTTTTTAGTTGGAGATGCCTTTTACATGAATTGGAAGGAGAATATTTATGGTGAAGGCCAAAGCAACTATTTCCTCTAATGAAACTACTTGGAGATGCCCCTAACCACTTGCTAGCACATTAGAACCTTCTTGATAATGATCCTTCCTTCTATTCATTCCAAAGAACAAATTGGTCTTGTAATGATGGATTTTGATCACTCCATACCCTTGGATATATGAGAAATCTTGTTTGGAATGGCCCACCTTGAATTTATACACCAACAATTTTTCTCCTATGGAGGAGCTTGAGAAAGCAAAACATGAGAAAATGCAATACTTAGGTTAATTTTACATTTTTAGTTTTAGCTCCAACTCATATTTCAACAATTTTGCTTTTTTTTCACCTTTGCCTTTTGAAAATTTACTTTATAGGGTTTCCTTCATATTTAATAATTCATAAATGCATTATTTTACACCAATTGACCTTTTGGGGAAATTTTGGTAATTTTTACAAATTTCTAATTTTCCTTATTCTAAGGAAATCTGAGTCATAAACAAAATTTTACAATTCATAAATTATAGGATTGAAATTCATAGTTTGAGTTCCCCCAAGAAATTCCCTTAGGGAAATGGGAATTCCAAGTGTAATTTTCAATTTTAAAAATTTCAAAATTGCAAATTATAGTTAGGGTTCCCAATTCTCTCAAAAGTTCCTTTTAGGGAATATGGAACTCCAACTGTAATTTACAATTTTACAAAATTGTAAATTGTAGTAGGGGTTCTCATTTCCCTCAAAAGTTCCTTTTAGGGAATTGAGAACTCTAACTACAATTTAATATTTTTTAATGTTAAAAATTGTATATGGGGTTCCCATTTCCCTTAAAAGTTCCTTTTATGGAATCTAGAGCTCTAATTACAATTTGTAATTTTAAAAAATTACAAAATTGCAAATGGCCTTGAAAGTTCCCATTTGCATTGGGACCCCATGTTGACCAGCATTGATTGAGAGTTTGGGAGACCCAAGTGTGATTTTTAATTTTCACAAGTACAAATTTGCATTTTCCCTCTAATTATCACTACCATTATCCTTGAGTCAAATTTTCTCACACTTGCTTCGACTAGTGGGATTAGGAGAGTTGACCATAATTTTCAAACTACATTTTAAGAACCTATTTTTTACAAGTTGAATTTCACACTCATCTACTAAGGACTTTGGAAGCCTCATCTAAAATTTTTGAATCTTGAATTTTTTTTAATTTTTTCAATTTTTCACCCAAATCTATTCCTACAACCTAGTCCAGTGAGTAACCTCCAGAAGTTTTTTTACAATAATCCATAACCCTCCTCTATTTGATAAAATAACACAAAAATCTTTTTCAGGTTATGAATAACCTAATGGTCTAGAACCAAATTTTAGTTAGCCTATTATATATGCAAACACCTAAATGAGGATGAGTGAAGTTTTCCCAGATCAAATAAACCCTCCATTAAAAGGCAGAAATGTCTCCTCTTGACATATAATAAAGCATGAATAAAAAAATTGATTTTATAGAGACCAAGTTCATTTTAAAACCCTTTTAGAATATGCAATGAACATCAAGGCATTTTATTCACTTAAATCTAATCCACTCTTATTTTCCCTATGAACAAGGCACATGATTTCAAAATCATCATCTACACATTCCTTTTTCATTGTCAAATTCCACATTTTATAGCTTTAAAATAGATTCATGCCCTACCTACAAATGTGCATTCTATTTTGTGCCATTTTACCTCTACATTTTCCTTTCCAAAACTTCTTTAGCTTGAAAATGGAAATCTATGTATGTTCATGGTCCACCACTAATCTCATTACTAACAAACATTTCTATTTTAATATTTGTCCATTTTCTTAAGATATCTTCTTGAGCAATAGATTGTAAGTGAGGGGTCTGTGTCTCACCAACATTTTTTAGAAAACCTAGTTTGTGAAACTTGAACTCATCAAATTAAAAACTCTTGCAACCAGTCTTAAAGGTTACTATTTGAATGGAAGAGAATTGCTCAATCCATGATAGAATTTCCATTGAAAATAAGTGAGCCTACACTAAACATAGTCCCTAAACAGCATGTATTTGTAATGGTAAAGCTAGGCATTTACCAAGGGTAAATGCAATAAAAGTAATATTTTTATTCACCATGGGACCGAAACTAGCATTTACAAGACTTATCTACATATCTCACATTTCCCCTTCATATACAACTATTAAGACATCATCTCCAAACACATGAGGAATCAGTAGAGGCAAGAAACGAACTAATGTTATGATTTAAATGGGTAAAATTCACATCATGGGAAACATAGAACTTTGAAAAAGATTTGCCAAAATAGGGCCTTGTGAAACTCCAATCAAAAGATAATCAACATTTCTATAATAGATGTTCAATTATCACACAAAAATAATGAATAATGCATTATTAAATCAATACACTTCTTTTATTAATGTCACTATCTAATCAAATGTTGGCACATGTCCCTATCCTGCCAGCTAGTTGCTCATACCCGTTATCCATTTCTTACTTTCCATCTTATTGATTTCTCTCTCCTCTCTACTTGCAGATCCAAAAATGTGGATGTAAATTATAATTTGCAATTTTAGCAATTGAAAAATGTACTCCCACTTCCATTTTCTACCGAATACCATTTTTCTTATCCTTCACAAAATATGGAGGTGTGTAAATAATTTTTAAAGTGTCTTTTACTCATTTATTTTTTGCAAGTGTTTTTTCCATGGACTTCTCTACCCCCAAATGTAATTTGTGTTTCAACACCAAAAATTTTGGTGGAAATACTAGACCTATTTTGTAATTTCTATGTTGTCTTTTTGATATTTATTTTTTGTAGCTACCTTATTCATGACATCTTCCTCCAGGGATTTTTGTACCCTTATGCAAGTGCATTTTGGCCCCTAACCTTTCAATGAAATTCACCCACCTCGGTTTCAATTTTCAAAATTAGGTTTATCCATTCCATCCAAAAACATAACTCTTAATACCTTGTTTCCCTTACTTTTTCCCATTGAATATATAGTGTAAATGTATGGTGTTAAATGTAGATTACCCAAACTACATTCAATGTCAATACTTCTGCCACCTACCACACACCTTCAAAAAAGTAAAACTTTCAACTTGGTTTCAATTCCTTCAACATTCTTCCACATTATAGGCTCATTAAGGCATGGGTTAAAAATTCTAAAATATTTCCAATGTGGAAGATTATTATGTGGCATGGATATGTGATAGCTAAATAAAATCTTGGTGCATAACTGAGCACCAACAAAAACCACTAAAAAAATATGATAAAATTTCAATAAAAATGTTAGAACAATTTTAATAACCTTGCGTAAATTGATATAAACCCCATCATAAAACTTATGAAAATGAAAATATGAAACCATATAAATGGATAAACTAGTGTATGCAGGAGGGGGTCATATTTGTAGATGATTTTAAGTGGCATGTACTAACTATGTGTATGTGGGCATGGTGTAGGAATATGGGATTGTTACAAGTCCCATATAGTATATAAAGGGTTGAATGCCTATAAATTAATAAAAAAAGGTGGGAGCATCATCCATATGAAGGGATTCAAATTGTATAGGAGTAGAATGTAAATTACTGATGAAGTGGGATGGCTCAAACATAAGGGTATGTTAACACTTATGAACCTTATGGGATTGTAATTTATCCCATTCATCTATAATGGCACATTGCCTTATCACCAGAATTTATGTAGGAAGCCCATTCCTATTTCAAAACAAAGGGTATCAAACAATGCCACTTTTAATTATATATTTCACCAATAATAGGACAAAATTGCACATTTAAACCTCTCTAATACTAAATCTTGACCAAACTTATATATATATATATATATAAGGGAGCTAGCACATTCATTGTCAATAATTATTTATGGTATCCTTTTATGGGGTTAAAACATCTTAATATTTGATCAACTTATGGATAAACTAATCATTCTATGTATTGAATTTTATGTGAGGACATGATGATTGTTTATATACACCACATGAAAGGAAATACTGGTAGGCAACACCAAAAAGTTATACATGTGTGAATTATAAATCCTGCCTCATAGTGGGGGTCGCATTTATAGATGAGCTTTACTAACATGCACTAACTGCATGCATGTTGTCATGGAACTAGAATTTGTTCTTTATAATAATCCCATAGATTTTAGAAGGGGTTAAACATCTGTAAGCCAATCAACAAGGTTAGGGCATCACCCATATTGAGATATGAGAGTTGAAGTGTACTAAAAGGTGTGTAGTGAACTTCATGTGAATTAAATAAGATGTGAGATAGATATAACACAATGGCATGCTTACCTTTATGAAACTCATCAAAATTTAATTTATCCCATTTTTTTAATGTTACATTACTTTTTCACTTGCACTTATGCGAGAATCCCTTCCCTTTTTGAAAATGAAGGGATCAAATAATGCAACTTTTAATTATAAATTTCACTAATAAATTGACAAAACCACATAATGCAATCTCTCCTATACTTAATCTCAATGAAGCTTATGTGGATAAGGAACTTGTGACATTCACCTTTAAAAACCATGTATGTTTGCCTTTAATGTTCAATAGAGATCTAAATCCATATTGTTTTAGCATTGTACATCATAATGAATGTAAAACATCTAAATATTGGACCATCCTGTACATAAACCAATCATTTGATGTATTAAATAAAAGGTGGGGTCATGATGATGTTTATACACACCATGTGAAATGAAATGTTATTAAGTGAAACAAAAAAAGGTTGTATGACATGTGATTACAAATCATGCTTCACAATGGGGGTTTCATTTAAAAATGAACTTCACTAGCATGCACTAATCATTCATAGACAAAATAATAACCATTTTTAATTAATCTATGGTGAAAGGGGTAATACCCTAATAATTAAGTAATCAAATAGTATTGTGTATAGATTTTAGCTTCCATGACCTCACAGTATATTGGAAGATTCTAGCATTTTTATTTTTTGGGCAAATAGGGATCCCCTCAACCATTAGATTATGTAATGTAATGATAAGTGGTTAGTTCCAAAATTTTACTCTCTACATACCTTAGAGATAAGATAGTGAAGTTACATGATATTGAAAACATCCATAGTTAGTACCCTTTGGGTTTGTTCACTATTTATGACTATGGATTCATATATCAGAGAGCTTATAGATAAAACATACCTCATCCAAATATGTCCAAAAATAATTTTTGTTATATTTAATTAGTATGCTTTTTTTATGATATTCTTTGTTACACTATCATTTTATTATTCCCTATCAAGATGAAATTTTTGAATCCACGTGTAGAGGCCAAAGACTAAATATGTGTGAATCAATAATAGTAGTAGTAATCATGGTGGTGGTGGTGGTGGTAGTAGTAGTAGTACTAGTAGTAGTAGTAGCAGTAGCAGTAGCAGTAGCAGTAGCAGTAGCAGTAGCAGTAGCAGCAGCAGCAGCAACAACAGTAGCAGTAGCAGTAGTAGTAGAGTAGCAGTAGCAGTAGCAGTAGCAGTAGCAATAGCAATAGCAATAGTAGTAGTAGGAGTAGCAGTAGTAGCAGTAGTGAGGAGACTACACTATAAGGATCTTATCTTTGAGGCAATCATTTTATCTAGCATTTCAATTTATTTAAAAATTGTAATTTTTATTGCTTGTATTCATGAAAACACTTTTTTCAAAGATATTATTTTTCCCTTATGATAATTTCACTATTATTATTTTCTCATCAAGATTATCATTTTAAAAAATAATTTTGAAAATAATTTTCTTAAAATCTTTTTACATACAAAAATATTTTTTGGGCTATTTCCACTTAGTTTTATTTACTACTACGATAGATAAAATGATAACCCTCTCAATTTATAACTAATTCAACTAAAAAATATACAGTATTAATGTGATCCTTATCAAAGGTCTTAACCACATTCTAGTGAGTGAAGAAGTTGTGCCTTTAGATCTTGTCAAACAAAAACAAATTTCAATACTATTTTTATAGAGCAAGAGGTTTCTTTAGCCATCTAGTATCACCCTAAATTGAAATTTCATTTTAATGGAGTCGTAAAATATTATGAAGTTTAAACCACCTTAGATTATCTATTAGAAAGAATAGTAAGTTGAGGTTGCCAACTAGAAATAAACACATTAGTATTTGTCTAAACAATAATCCTCATATTTAATAATTATTAGTGTAGGTGTTTAAAATGCATATATCAATTAAATTATTCCATTATTTTTAACTATTGATAGGTCTCTTCCCAAATTCTTCAGATCTCCCTCCTATTTTATATTAAATCATGGTGTATATATTTAACTCTTTTTTTCATGAATAAAACATCAAAGTTCATTAGTTTGATCATAATTTTTGTATCAAATCCAAACAAGTCTTAGATAATTTAAGAAAGAACTTATAATATGGAAATCATTGAGAAAAAGTGTAGTGGAGTCAATAGCCAAGAAGCCTGATCATTGACCTACCTACCTACCATAGAGAATAGTTGACTATACCAATGTAGCAAAAATGCATTTCACTAGAAGCCAAGGAAGTGATGCCAAAAGTATCAACATAGCCTACTCATAATATATGAAACTAACCATAGAATTAAATCACTATACACCTACAACAATCAAGATCATTCTATCATAAGAAACTATTGTTTTTCTAAACCTAGGACATGTACAATAATGAAGGAGTAATCTACACTAATATTTAAATAAGCCTTCTTGAGTGGTAAAGAAGATGCCATATCTTTGAATGAAGCATAGAGCCATACATAAAGAAGAAGATGTGTTATAGAAGCATTTCATCTCTTTCAAATCTAGTTTACTTTATAAAACTAATTGACCAAGGTGCAACAAAGTGTAAATCCACATAGGTAGCATTTGACTAAGTGTGCAGTCAATAAATGAGATCTCAGCCACAAATAAGAAGTAATTTGTCTAGAAGCTAATAAAAGTGTGAAAAAGAGGCTATAGATATAATACATGATCAAGACCATTATTTATGTCTAGCATGAAGGATAGTGTTAGAACCACTGAAATCCACTAAGGAAACTCGTAGGTCATGAAAAACCATCATGAGGCTTAAGAGAGATTTAGTTTCTATTTTGCCTTACTAGAAACCCTATGTGAATGTAGTAACCTTTAGTTTGATGAGGTAATCCATAAAGGACTTCTTGAATATTTGTTATTTGATTTATGCTAATAAACAAGGAGAATACAAGTAGAACTCAAAGTCAGATATAATGCAAACTCTGAAGATAAGGTTGGTTAGCCTAGGAAGCATCCCCATCTCTCAGGACATAATTATCGAGCTCATATCCAAGCTCAATTTTCCCACCAATAAGTAAAAGCCCTTGTATTTATATCAAATATAAATAAAATAAAATATTTTTCTTTATAAGATCTGCTCCAAAATTACTTCTATCAGATGCCCAACTTATCAAAGGGTCAAACTATGTCACCCTAAAAATGAATATTCACACTATCCTTTAGTTTTAAGGACTATTAGGCATTATGATAAGGACTGTGTAGGTTCCTACTAATAGTAATGTACTCATAAGATATGAAACAACTAATGCTAAAGACTTAATGTTGATTATGCTAAGCATCACTAATGACATGCATTTGTATGTGAGGGATGCAAATAGAGAAAAAATAACATGGGATAAATTATCAATATGACTAAGATCCTCCATCTCTAGTCAAGACTTCATACACTCTCTATGGAGTCCAATGAGAAAGTCAAGGAATTCTTATGTTAGGTAGCTGAGCTGGGAATAAAATTGATAGCACTTAGTGAGATGGTAAATTACCAAATCTTGATCTAAATCACCTTGAGAACACTCCCTTGTCAATTTAGATTGTTTATCATGATGATGAGTGTCTCATAATAGAAAATATCATTTGAATAACTTGTGAACCAGTTGTAACATGAAGAAGCCATGAACTTAGTCTGGGATGAGTTGTAAGACAAATATCTTATCTCAAAGCAAAAATGAGGTCAAAAATCTCATAAAGGACCTATAGAGAAGCAACCACATAAACAATATCAATGATAGTCTTGACATCATCAAAAATCACAAAATTTGAAGAGGTGGTGTCACATCTATCAAACCAACACTTATGACATAGACAATTACTATTATAATTCAATGAAACAAGGGGTCTTCTAGTAAATAAATCTAGGCATGATGATTCTTAAAAATCAAAAAGATATCCCCATAGGTGGAAGCAGAAGGGACATCTCACATTTTAATAAGATGATGGATCTGATGAAGAGAGACCTAAAGAAGACAATTATAGTGCAAATAAGAACTTAGTATTAGTCTCTTAGAACTTACATCCCATGAGTAATATTTGGTTAATAGACTTAGGTGCCACTAAATACATGTCAGGATATGAGAAGCTATTTGATTTTTTGACAGACCAACCCACTAGACATCAAGTTAGGATCATTGATGACAAAGAGTATATTATAAAAGGAATAGGCCAAGTCACCATTCCTCTCATAACATGAAAATGTACACTTTCAAAGGTTTTATATGTTCTTGTATTAACATCTAACCTCTTATTATTCAGTCAACTTTTGAATCATCATGTGAAGGTGGAGTTTCTTGTTGAATCTTTCTTAATCTCAAACAAATGTATGGTTCTTGCTAGATCATTTCTAAAAGATAAATTATTTTCTTTAAATGTTATTTTATATTCTATAGTAGTTTTATCTACCTCTATGATAGATTCTACTACTCTCTATCTCTACCATTATGGTCACCTATCTATTGGATCTTTTTACTAGTTTAATTCAAAAGGGATGGTACATAGACTTCCCAAGTTATCCATTTCCTTGCCTATTTGTTTTAGATGTCTTAAAGGTAAACAAGATAGGGATCCATTCAAGAGAATCTCATTTCATGCTAAGAAACATTCAAAAGTTTTTCATACCAATCTGGACTCTTACCTCCTTCATTTTTGGGATACAAGTACTTCTAACTATTCGTGGATGACTAATCTTAAAAGACATTGGTGTGTTTCCTAAAGAAGAAGAGTGATGCCCTTAATCAATTCTAGGTCTTCTATCAATAGGTTGTGAGGGAGATCGAACAACCTCTTCTTCACCTTTACTCAAATTGAGGGGGGTAATTCACATCAAAGAAGTTATTATCATTCCTAAACCAATAAGGCATCACATAGAATTTGACTTCTCCCTACATGCCCCAGTAGAATGGAATTATTGAGCAACACAATCAGATAGTAATGGAAATGGTTCACTTCATGATATCAATAACAAATATGGAGGAATAATATTAAGTATAAGTAGTTAAGTCAATTATTTATATTCTCAATAGGGCACCAACAAATATTTTAAAGGTCAAAATGCTAGAAGAGGTATGGAGTGTTAAAAATCCATTGATTTCTCATTTATGAGTATTCAATTACACATCATATATGCATGTCCTAGCTTAAAAGAGGAAGAAACTAAATTCAAAAACACACGCATGCATCCTATTGGTCTATAACACTACCTTAAAGTCATACAATCTCAAGGATCTTAAGACAAAGAAAATATACGAAAGTAGAGATGTGGTTTGTGACAAGTCATCATTTAAATCAATGATGTAGAAAGAAGAATCAACACCAACCACCTCTCACCAATTACTCTCTGAGTCAGATGATGAGGAGAATTCTCAAAAATAAGATGATCTATAAGGGGAGCTATATGTTGATCTTGGAGAATTAAAAAATCCACTAGGTATTTCTTCACATTAGTAAAGTATTTATCTACATCAGTAGTAGAGTTCCTATCCAAAGAGGGTACAAACTTTATTCAGAGTTAGAATGAGGAGTCAAAAAAGAAATAAGGTAAATTTTTCACCTATGACTATAGTAGTTGATAGATCCAAACTTGATAATGTTTGAGAAGTAATAAGTCAACCTCAGTGGAAAAAAGCCATAGATGCTAAGTATGACTCACTCATGTAGAATTAGAATGAAACCCATAGGCTACAAATGGTTTTTCAAAACTAAATATAACTCAAATAAATCCATCAACAAGCATAAATCATGACTTGTATTAAAGGGATATACTTACAAAGAAGGCATTGACTATGAAGAGACCTTTGCACCCATTGTAAAGATCAATACCATCAGAGTAATTTGCACATTGGCATCACATAATGGATAGAAAATTTAGTAGATGGATGTTAAGAGTGATTTTCTAAATGGTGATCTCAAAATAGAAGTGTACATGATCAATCTAAAAGGATTTATTGATAAAAAGCATCCTAAAAAGGTATGTCATCTCATCAAACCATTGTATGGACTAAAACAAGCTCATAAGACATGGTACATCAAGATATATGATCACCTTTTGTACCACAATTTTATTCATAGACCCTCAAATTCCAATTTGTACATAAAAAAGGTAAGAACAAAAATTGTCATTCCTATTTTATATGTACATGATCTTGTGATCATTGGAAGTTCAAAATATTAGGTTGATATTATGAAGAATGACCTCAATATATCCTTCAACATGACTGATTTGGGGTTAGTCCATTATTGTCTTGGCTTGGAAATATGGTAGAAATAGAATCACATTTTTATTTCCTAGATAAAATATGCCAAGACACTCATAGAAAAGTATAGAATGTCATATTATAAACCTCTTTCAATGCCAATGGAGAAATGTTTATAACTCTCTCAATTCCAAGACTTACCTCAAGTGGATGCAACTCTCTATAGACAACTCATTGGGAGTCTCATCTACTTAACCTGCACAAGACCAGATATATGTTTTACTATGAGATATCTCTTCATATTCATGCAGGAGCTAAATAAATATCACTGGATTATAGCAAAGCATGTTTTGAGTTATGTCTAAGGTAGACTTGAGTATGGTCTAGAGTACAAGAAGATTACTCAATTCTTCTCATAAGGATACAATGATTTGGACTACATTAGATTTATTGATTATATAAGTTCAATGTTAGGATAGATATTACACCTTAGATCTAGATCAATCTCATGGATTAGTAAGAAGCAAAATATTATTTATCTCTCATCCACTGATGTAGAGTATTGTGCTTCATGTGGAGCTATGTGCAAATTGATATACCTACATTTCATTTTAGTTAAAATGGGCATTGGTGAAGAGAATAAACCAAACCTTCATTATAACAATCAAGGTGTGTTGAAGTTTGTGAAGAATCTTGTTTCTCATGAAAGAACCAAGAAAATTTAGGTTGAATATCACTACATTTGAGAGCAAGTCTTAAACCACTACATCCAACTCTAGTACTACCCAAAAGATGCACAAATAGTTGATATACTCACCAAATACCTTTTAAAGGTAAAATTTGAGCTATTTAGGGGGTACATTTGTCAAAATAATGTGATAAGGGTGGAATATTAACATAGGTGTTTAAAATAGTTAAATTGGTTAAATTATTCCATTTTTTTAGCTGATGATAAGTCTTTTCACATATCCTTTGTATCCCCCTCCTATGTTCTACTGATTCATGATGTATATATTTAGCTCTTTATTTCATGAATAAAATGTCAAAGTTCATTGGTTTTCTCACAATACTTTATCACTCAAGTTGATAACTTGAGAGTTTTAGTTGTTAAGACTGGTGACACCAAGATTGATGAAAAAATCATTATAATATATTTGTTTAAATTAATTCATTCTTAATTTTTATTTGAAACTATTACACACATTAAGATGTTATGGGATCTGCATATGTGGTAGTAATTTTTCATAAGTTATGTGAGTGACTTTAGATAGAATCAGATAATGACAACCCAATCTAATAAAGGTAAATACCCTACCAAGAGAAGAGGGAAGGAAACATCCAATCTTAAAGGTAATCCATTAGCTTAGTAGAATCCTTATCTTATTCAAAATAAATTAAAAGGTAAATTAAATGTGAATTCCAACCAAGAGTATTATAGTTAGCATAGGAAACTAGATCATGATAAACATCAAAATATTAATAAAATATAATACATAGAAATATAGATGAAAAAAATTAAGATCCACCTACCAAGATAGGAGTGATAATTTATATGAAAATAAGATCATTTGTGTCTAAATGGATTCCAAATTTAGAAGCATCTCACCATATGGTGCATGATCACTCACTATTTGAAAATCTTAACCAACACCACACAAATGGAATTAATTGGGGAAACATTAATATTCTAGTTGTTGAGGGATAACCATAAAATGAGATGGAAAATGGCATATTCAAAAACATTATACATATTCTATACTTGTCTGTGATCCTCCTATACATATATCAAATCACACATTCAAGTGAAGGAAAAATATTTTATTTTACACCCACCGATGTTATCATCATAAATATCAAATAGTGACTAGTTTAATATTTTAGCCACTCACATGGTTGATCATCCAACACGATTGTAAAAATGTGTTAAATATATGTTCACTCAACCTTCACAAGTCATTATTGTACATGACAATGACTTGAGTAAACTTTGACATGAGTGTTTTTCTCACTTAAACTATCACTAATTATAAGACCTCAATAAACACCACATGGTTATTGATTTTCCACACATTTATTTTAAAGGTGGTATTTGATCAAGTTTTGGAATTGGAAAAAACATAAGGACATATTTCCCAAAGGTAATTCATTGAGGGCAAGTGATAAATTATAATTTTTTCATAGTGATCTTATGTCTTTTCTCAGCATTTCTTTTCAGAAACATAAACATGTTCTTTTATTCATTGCTGATTTCTCTTACAAAATTCAGTCTACTTTAAAAAACCAAAATCAAAGTCCTTGATAAATTAAAAAAAATAAGGCATTTGTTGAAAACTTATCAAAAGACAAAAATTTAATGCCTCAAAATAAATATTGTACAAGAATTTGTAAATAATCAAATGAATAGCTTATGTGAACATGTATGGATTCATATTTAAAAATAATTACCCTACCCATTATCAAAATTGAGGATTGGAGTACAAAACCACACATTAAAGGAAATGGATAATTGCATGTCATATTAAAAAGACTTTCCTCCATATTATAGTGCTAATGCAATTGAATGTCAAACATACATTAAAAATTCACTTCTCACTTTATAATGAAAAATATGACTTCTGAATAAAAATGGTATGGTGTCAATCCAATTTTTTTTTTTTTTTTTAGTTTTTTAATGTAATGCATGGGAACACATTAAAAATGAATAAAATTTAAAAATTTAAAGGAAGGGTTGTACTTCCATCTTTATTGGCTACTATGGAGATGTGAAGGCATACCATATTATTCTTCTAGGAACAACTAAAGTGGATTAACAATGGGATGTGTTTTTTTATGAATAATCTCAACATTTCACACAAATATCTCCTCTTCCTCCTTCATTATGTTGTATTAATTTAGACAAAAATTATGAAGTCTCTTATGAAGAACAAGATAGTTTAGATGAATCTCACTCTATGATTTAATACAATTGAAAACATGACATAGAGAGGAAACAACTAACACATCCTCAAGTGATAAAAAAATCTAGAATGCACCTCCATAGCCTACATAACCTATACCAAAGTGTGTTCACATTATTCATTGTGAGGTTGGTTCCCTGATAGGGGGTTTAAGAGATCCAAACACAATGAAATCATAACATCCATCTGGTGTTATAAATATGTACTAGTTGGTAATGACATAATATCTAAAGATTTATCATTAATATTATAAGCATGATAAATTCCAAACAAACATGGTAGATGAGCTTCTTTCACTAAATAACAAAAAAAATTGATCTTGGTTCCACTTATGAAAAGAAGAAAAATAGTGAGGTAGAAGTGGGTGTACCACACAATGTATGAATAATATGGGCCCATTGATAAATAAAATTACTGATTTATATAAAAGGGTTTTTCACAAGTTGAAGTTGTTGATTATTATGAAACCTTTGCATTCATTTCCAAGATGAATTCCATTGGGCTATTTTTCTTATTGGCTAAAACATAAGTATGGGAAGTCCAAAAAATAGACATCAAAATTTCCTTCTTTCGTATAGATTTGCAGGAATAAATCTACACGTCCCAACCTCACACGTTCATAATATTCTTAAACTCCTACTTTATGTGTAGATTAAAATATACCTTGTATAGTTTAGTTTCTCAACTTTGAGACGTACTTAATCAAATCTAGCTTTACACTGAGTCCTTATGACCCCACAAACTACACTAAGAATGTTGACAAGAAAACCCCAATTTTTTTCCCTCTATGTCTATCAATTAATCATCATATGGAGTTCCACCAAGAAGATTCATGGTTTGAACGACCAAATAATGAATTATTTTTAGATATTGACTTAGGATTATTACATTTATTTATTTATCTTTCGATTCCATAGTCTTTAAAATGAATATTTATTAATCAATCAAAGTATTCTCAAGACAACACGACTACTTAAACATGAAAGACTTAAGGTTCACACTAACTCCTTGTCAATATTAAGTTATAATTTCAACCAAATATTATTCTCTTTTGGTTGCTAGTATAATATACAATAAATTATTTGTAAATATTTTATATTGGACTTATAGTTGTCATGATATTTAATTTCCTTTGAAATTAGTATCACATTACTATAAGGACCCTGATGAAATCCATTGCAAACTTGAAAAAATTAATTCTAAGGTACCTTTGTGGTAATATTAACTATTTTCAAATGATTACAAGTCAAGCGAAAAAGCCTTAAATTATAGTTATACTTCTAACAAGATCAAAACTATTTTGAGCTACATAGACATTGACTAGGGAGGAGATCTAGATGAGTAAAAGTCAACCTGATGATATATTTATCATTTTGGGACATGTTCATTGGTTTGTACTTGTAAAAAGTAGACTATTGTTTATTTTTCTACTAAAAATGTAAGTATAGCAGATTTTTTATTGTCATGCATGAGTTAGATTAGAATCAACACATGCTTTTTGAATGAGGATTTCCATAAACCTAACCCAATCTATTTTGGTGTTGTAATCATAGTGTTATCCATATTTATCACAAACCATTAGAACATAAATGTATAAAACACATTGAGATCTACATGCATTATATTAAAATATTGATACAAGACTAGGTCATTTATCTTATGTTTTGATAAATAGAAGATCAGGTTGTAGACATCTTTATGAAATCCTTTTCATGAGGCTTTATTTATTCATCTCAAGAAAATTTTGGGAGTGAAGAAAAGTGTCATCAAGGGGGGATAAATTATGATTCCTCCATCCTTCCCTTCATGAAAATAGAACCCAAGTGGGGATCTTACTATATATATATATATATATATATATATATATATATATATATATATATATATATATATATATATATATATATATATATATATATATATATATATATATATAAGATTCACAAAGTTTATATTATTTTAAATTCATGGGAAGCACTAATTGGTGCATATATTATTAATTAAGTAAATACTTAGTTGATTTATTCTAATAATCATTATGTATTATTTATTTTGAAATGGCTCTCCAAAACCCTAACCCTAACACTATCCTCCTCTTTTATCTATATAAGAACATAGAGGGTTAGTGTGTGAGGTAGATTGTGGATGACAGTTACTATTATACTAGAATAATTAGGCTAATGCTCTTAGTATAAAAAAGGAAACTATGCCACTAGATGAATCTATGTTATTTTGCTTTAAAGATTTCATAGATTTATTATGTAGGTATTATGGGTATTTGTATTATGGTTGATAACACTTATGCAGTTATTTCATGAAATCATCAAGAGACCTATGGCTTTCTCCATGTAACTAATAGGTTACCAACAACTTTTAGATCAAACAGAAATTATAAATGGCCCTCACTAGAACATAAAGTCTAACTTTTAAGTTTATACCCCAAATCATCAAAATTAAAGTAAGAATCTCTATTTGTCTGTAAGCAAAATAGTCATATTCTTAAGATATTTTAGAATGTAAGGCAATAATAAAATGACAAGATAGGGCCTTGATAGAAATGAAATCAAGACCCTTGTGATCAAAGTTATAAGATGGATAATAATAAAGGACTATATCTAATATGTCTTATTTAAATATGCAAGTGTTTAATTAATGCAACATAAAAACTTCATTAATATAGTTCTATTTATTAGAATTCAATGATTCCATGCCCTCAAATAATTAAATAGTTGGTTTTGGTGCCTAGAATATTACTTCCTATGTATAAAAAACCATGCCTCTTACAATCAAGCCTCTCGACCATCAACCTTGCCTCACAACCATGGATACATATCCCATTCATCTGAACCATATCCCCTTAGTAAACCTCAAAAACTTTGAAACCCTATATTTAACAATATAAAACCATAGAATGTTTTGAGCCCATAATATAATTTATTACATAAACCCTAAAAAGACTGATAAACACTCTACTTCTCTAAAAAACATGAACTATCCCAAACCTTTTATTAATCATCATTGTGATTTAAAATCATTTACTCTTTAGATAAATAATTAAAACACTACCTTACCAATGACCAACAAACTAAATCATACCTAGAAATTATATTGAGGTTTATGGTTCTCACTATTAAAAACTAAATCTTTTTGTCACAATGATAGAGACAACTATCCACATATATTTTCTATGGAAAACTTATTTTAAAAACTAATATCAGTGTTAGCTAAAAAATGGAGACAAATAAAATATTCTTGCAACATTCATGCATAAACAATTATTTGAGCTTAAATCATAAGATAATGGTTCCATGCCCAATATTTAAACTATGCGTATCATGTTAGAAAAAATACACAACATTTCAAACCCATAAGTTATTTTATTGCATAAACCCTAAAAAGGTATAAAAGTTATTTTTATTCAAGAATGAATGAAAACCTATCTAAAACGCATTTCAATATCTACTATGGTGTGAAGTCATATATTATTCAAATAAAGAATCAATAAAATGCATTACCAACGATGAACAAACAAAATCATACCAAAAAAATCATTTCAATGACTAACGCTCTCACTAATACAAATTGAAGCATTTTGCCATAAGGACAGAGATAACTATCTACAAACAAATTCTACTACAAACATTATTTTTAAAAATTTATGTTAATGTCAACAATAAAATTGAGACAAACTAAATGTTTTCATCGCATTCATACAAAGACAATGATTTGAGCTTAACTCCCCTAACAATGGTTGCATGCCCTATCTTCGGGTTATGCGTCTCGAGCCATCAAAAGGCCTATCTTTGACTATCCCATTGAATAACGAATAATGAATGTTTTTTGTGTACAAACAAAATTCATAATGAAATTTCCACTGTAGACTCATCACCAATGAAAATAAACAATAAATGACAACAATTAAATCTATTGTCTTCTTGTCTTTAGAGTCTACCACTATCTCGTTAGCAAACAAATTATCATCGTTGACCACTCTTCGTCCTTGTGGCATGGTTGTGCTAATGCATGCCACAAATTAGAAGCAAGAAAATGTAACTGTATTGATCCTCCAACAACCATTGCGAACTTCAGATCAGGAACTGAACACAAGACTCAATCCAATAAGTGAATACCTATCAACATAATAATTGAAGAGTGCATGAATTTAAAAAATAAAAATGAAAGAAATATAATGACCGTATAACTTTCACAATCAATTAAATCAAAAACATATTCCACCATGTTATTTTTTTTTTTACAGAGAACTTTCATTTACTTGATATGCTTAAAATGTTGTGAGTGCACTTGATATTCGTTATCATGCATTGAAACCATAGGATGACGATAACCTTATGTCAGCTGTAAAACTGAAGGGCCATAATATTATCTCTGGGAGAAGGGTTGGTTGAAGCATGATTATAAATTATATCTGATCAAAGCTAATGTAGGTTGAAGGAATTCATTAAGCATTGAACTTTGTTTTGAATGGGTATTATCTTTTCTCTCAAGAAAAATAAATGGCCAGGAAGAATGAAACGTCTTAGTGCGTATTATCTTTATCGTCGAGGATTATAAATGCACGGGAAGAAGAAATTTCTTAGTGCGAGAAAAATAAATGTAGGGAAGAATGGATTTCTTATCCAAACATGCGGTGGAAATTTGGAGCCGTAGACCTTTGTTGGGCAATAAAGATTGAACGCCTAGCTAGCTGCTATGGAATATGGCAAACGAGTACAAAGGAAAGAAAACCCCATAGAATAGTTGAATAAAGTTGTAAGGGATTGATTCTAGTGGGGCACTCACCTCCATAGGCAGAACATGACGATTCACGGTGACAGGCTGAGAGTCGTAGTCCGAGTCAGAAATGATGTGAAGCCGAGTGAACCCCATGTTACATTTGTGTCTCCTCCATTAGCCCTTATAAAGATAAGCATGATTGAAAGTACTTCAACGGTTTTATCAAAGTGGAAGGAATTTAGCCTCCACCTAGGTACTTATTCTTAATGCCAGGCCACTCCACTCCACTCCACCTAATGTATCACTATCTATGCGTGTTCAAAAGTGGGAACAGGCAAAATATCAATTATCAGTTGTCATCCATCCATTACCTCATATATTTCCACTTTCAACATCTTTTTCTATTATCTGTTATAAAGAATTATTTCCTTCAGTGTTCAGGAGGTGTACAGATTCCTGAATTGCATGCCTGGTTTAGCCATTTCATATTTACGACATGTAACAGCCAACAAATGCCTTTATAATACCCTGTTCAAATTGTACTTGCGTGCTATTAACACAGATAACTATTTCTTGCAATTCGTTTACCCAATTATTTCCTTTAGAATTCGGTACTTCACAAAACTGCTTGGCATGTATGGGAAAAAGTCTCAGAATAAAGCACGTAACAATAAAAGCTTTGAATATTAATATGGAAGTAAATAACTGATGAGTTTTTAAGGATTCATTCTTTTTTTTTTTTAAAAAGAGATGGTGGATTAAATCGTGTAAAAAAAAATTGGATCAATTTATTAAATCATATTTCATAAACTATCTGCACAAACCATAATCAATATAGACAATAACATTATAATATAATATAAATATAAATATAAATGAAATCACTTTCAAAAGTTTTGTTAAACTTTAAAAAGCAAGGTCACCTAATTAAGAGCTGTAATCTATGATTTAGTAGAGTAATGTACGGTTTGACTAGATAAAAATTTTGGTCGTTTCAGTGCAGCATCCCTATAAAGTAAAGGAGTGTCCCGTCTCTTTAAATTCGAGAGTTATGATTAAAATCGGCATTAAGAGCTACAGAAGTTGCTGCCCTTCTAATTCCATATTCACTGACAGGAGAATTAATCTCCTGTGTAAAAAACTGCCGAAAGAGTAAGTAACACCCGTGATGGAGTCTGAAGATAAGTAGCCATTCCTTAATTTTATAAGTACAAGTCCAGTACCGGCCACTCTTTTTCTGCTCAACACCATAATTGAGTTTTGGGCCATATTATAAAAAACATTTGGGGATATAACTTTCAAGAGTCAACTTGGGAAAAAGTTATAAAAATAATTCTAGTATGAATTTCACGGTGGGAGCATTACAAAAAAATGTCAATCGAACTATGAATAAAAGCCGTGGGTACCCAAAGAGTTCAGAAACCATAGAAAAAAGATGTTCGCTGCAAAAGCACCCAAAGGAAGGATAGTTCAAACTGTTTTCTCCGCTAAAATGTCTGCAAAGGATTTGAACGTATACAGAATTTCTCAACCTAGAGACAGCAAGGATCGGCACAGTAAAGTATTTACTTCAAAAGGACCAAGAGACAGGCGGATGAGACTGTATGATTTGCAAGAGAAGCTTGGGCTGGACCAACCAAGTAAAACAGTGGAATGGCTCCTCCTGAAATCTCAGCCCGCAATCCACGACTTAGCACTTACTGAATATTCCAACACGGGGCAAGCAGCATCGACTTTTCACTGTCAGAACCTCGCTTCATCCCAGAAGAGCGTCAGCGGTTTTGATAAGTTGGATCTATATGGAAATATTTTAGCAGCTAATTCTTTCCCTGCATGTAACACTGAAAGCAATGGCATCAGTAAAAGAGACGCACAAATGGGGGAGACTAGTGCAGTGATTTTGAAGCGTAGAAGAAGATACATTGCAAATCCCAGTGAGCGAAAGGCTCAAAGAACACAGGCCAGAGAAAGAGCTCGCCAGAGAACCAGACAAAAATGCCATCACTATGAATCACAATCATTAATTGATCACCTTAAAACATACAGTTTTTTTAATAGTTTGAGTGCCAATGTCAATGGCAACAACTATTCTCCAGTGCAGGACTCAATAAAGTTGTCAGGCAGTAACTCGCAAAGTGAAATGCAAAACTCACTTCACTCAAATGTTCAACAGGAAGGGAGTAGTCTAAAATCCATAGGATCATTCTCGTGCTCGTATCCAGCAACAGAGTCAGGACAAGGTTATTTTTTGTCGTGCATACCATGTTCTTGTTGTGCACAATATTGTTCATGGTTAGGGTTAGGGTTAGAGTGCATAAGTGAAGGTCAGTCTTCGTCTGACGAAGAAACACTGCAAATAGTGCATACTACAAATATTTGTCAAAATCACTCGTCTAATACCATAGCCGAATTCACTCCAATTTCTTGTTTTCCATGTCCTTGCTATCAGCTGTTGGATGGTGGTTATTACGCCCATGATTATTGTTAGTAATAAAAGTGGCTGTGCTGTTTTCTGACTGCAAAATGCAAAAGGAAAAGCCTTAAATAACTAACTATAATGCTATCGAATGGCTGGATGACAGGTTCACAGTTCACTTTCAGTACCCTAATTTCGTACTTGTTATTCAGTTAATATATTACACAATGTGAAATTTTGTAATTATGTTTTCGTCAACTGCTCACTTCCCTGATTGGTAATGTTAGTAAGCATTTGAGTCATTGACTGAAGAAATAGGTCCGAAAACGCTACAATTGTAATGTTGGTTAATTTTATTTCATATAACAACTAGAAACAAGCACCATTAATTTATCTTAGAATTGAAACAGGCCTCTTGCATCATTGTGATTGATACGAGTTCCCAATTTTCTGTATTTTTTTTTTTAATGATGCTTGGTGTGGTTTGCATTTCATATATTATTTAGTGATTTGAAACATTGAAAAAATAGTTCTGTCGCCTTGTCTCAATTTTGTTATCTAATTTCTATATCCTAGTACCAAATGACAGCAATAAGAGAGCAAAAACAAGAACTCAAATAACTTAACAAGAACTGAACAATTGCTACAGCAATTTTCTTGAAGAAAAGATATTTGATTAATCTTCAAATTTCCTTGATTACAATGTGTGCCCAAGCGTCTTTAAATAGATTTAGAATCCAAACAATAACTAAAAATAGACTCATCTATAATTAACTTCAACTACTTAACTAACTGATTGTTAAGTGCTTAAACTAACTCATATCTAACTATCAGTTAACTAACTGAATGCTTAACTCCCAGTTTACTAACTGCTTGCTTGCATGACAAAAGTAGGGAGGTGGGAGAAATTATCTCCAATTAACTTGACTTTCTAACGCTCCTCCTTAATTTCTACCACTTACAATTTTAGCATTTACAATGCCTAAATTTTGTCTCAAATAATCAAAGGTCTCTTTTGGTAATGCCTTTGTAAATATATCTGCTAGTTGATCTTCAAATCTACAAAAGTCCAGATGGATATCTCCATTGTTCACTAATTCTCTGATAAAGTGAAATCTTGTATCAATGTGCTTGCGTCTCTTGTGAAACACATGATTTTTTGATAAAGCTATTGCTGATTTGTTATCACAAAAGATTGGTGTTGACTCCTTCTATGCTTGTAGTAAATCTTTCAATATTCTTCTCATCCAAGTTGCTTGACATGCTGTTGATGTGGCTGCAACATACTCTGCTTTAGTTGATGAAAGTGTCACTATAGGCTGCTTTTTGGATGCCCATGTGACCACACCTGTGCCTAAAAGAAAGGCATATCTAGAAGTACTCTTCCTATCATCAACGCTACCTGCAAAATCACTATCTGTAAAACTAATCAAACTAAAATAGTTAGTTGTGGAATATAAAATTCCATATTCTGTAGTTCCTGCCACATATCTCAATATCCTTTTTCCAACTTGCCAATGTGACTCTTTTGGTGACTCCATGAATCTTGAGATTAAACTAACCCCATAACTGATATCTGGTCTAGTAGCTGTAAGATACATCAAACTACCAACTAGCCTTTTGAATGTTGTGGAATCAACATTAGACCCTTGGTCTTCTTTGCTAAGTTTAGTCCCTATAGCAACTAGTGTAGGTGCTGGTTTATAATTCAGCATCCTAAATCTCTTTAACACATCCTTTGCATATTTTGTTTGACAGATAAAAATTTCTTTTTCTGACTGTTCAACTTCTATTCCCAAAAAATATTTCATTAATCCCAAATCTATCATTTCAAATTCTTTTTTCATTGCTGATTTAAAAGTGTCTACAGACAAATTTCCAGTAAAAATCAAATCATCAACATATAAACATACAATTAAAATTTGACCTTCTTTGCTAATTTTTGTGTACAAAGTAGGCTCACTATCACTTTTTTTGAATCCATTGTTTAACATATAAGAATCAATTCTACTATACCATGCTCTTGGTGCTTGCTTAAGTCCATAAAGAGCCTTCTTCAATCTGTAAAATTTTTCTTCATGTCCTTCCACTTCATAACCTATGGGCTATTTCACATATACTTCATCTAGAAAACCATTCAAGAAAGCTTATTTTACATCCATTTGATATACATACCAATTATTTTGAGCAACTATAGATAAAACCATTCTTACAGTATCCAGTCTAGCAACTGGTGCAAATGTTTCATTATAGTCCACTCCATGTTCTTATGCAAAACCTTTTGCCACTAACCTTGCCTTGTGCTTTTCAACATTTCCATCTGCATCAAATTTAGTCTTATAAATCCATTTAACTCCAATACAATCCTTACCTTCAGGTAAATTAGTTAGATCCCATGTCTAATTTCTTTTAATAGCATTCAACTCTTCATCCATTGCTTTTAGCCAATGTTCCTCATTAACTGCTTCTTCATAATACATAGGGTCATGAGTGAAAAGAGCAAAATTTGAAACCAAATCTAATTTATCTTCTTCTTGATTATAAATCTCATTCAAACTTCTCATTTTCTTACCTTTCAATCTTGCTCTTAAAGTAGCAAGAGTTGGATCTGATTCATCACTTACTTGTGAATTTGGAGTAGGGTGACATGCATGACTAGATGATTCACCTTGTTCAAACCTTCTAGGTGTTCTTACTAGAGTGATTGTGTCTGATTGTGAAGAGGATTGTCCACCTTGCAAATTTTGTTCTTCAAAAACTTCTTCATCCTGTGGAATTGGTGCTCCAACTGTGATGGTGCTACCATCCCATGCTTCTTCTTCCTTGAATTCTACATCTCTACTTATAATCACTTACTTTGAAATTGGGTTATACAGCTTATAAGCTTTTGACTCTTCACTATAGCCAATAAAAATGCATTTCTCACCTCTATCATCAAGTTTCTTTCTCAATTTAGATGGTATAAGATAATATGCAACACAACCAAAATTTTTGAAATGATATACACTATATTTCTTACCACTCCATGCTTCTTGTGGAACTCGATCTCTGACACTCTTTGTTGGGCTTCTATTCATAATATACACTGCACATGCTATTGCTTATGTCCAATATTCATTTGACAAGTGTTTAGCTTTCAACATGCTTCTTGTCATTTCCATGATTGTTCTGTTCTTTCTTTCTACTACACCGTTCTGCTGTGGTGTGTACCTTGTAGTAAACTATCTTTTGATTCCATGATATCTGCAAAAATCTAGAATTTGATTACACATATATTCACCTCCTCTATCTGATCTAAGTACCTTGATATAACGGCCACTCTACTTTTCAACCATTGCCTTGAATTCTTTAAACTTTTCAAAGGCTTCAGACTTATTTTTGAGAAAGTAGATCCAAGTTTTTCTACTAAAGTCATCAATGAAGGTTAGAAAATAAGTACTACCTCCAAATGATGGAGTTTGCATTGGTCCACATAAATCACTATGGACTAACTCCAATATTACCTTAGCTCTATATGAGCCTCCTACTGGAAAACTCTCTCTATGCTATTTTTCCAGAATACAACTGTCACATGAACTTCCTGGCTGTTCTATTGGTGGTAAACCCTTCACCAAATTTTTTTTCTGTAACAAATTTAAAGCTCCAAAATGTAAATGTCCATACCTTAAGTGCCATAACCATGATTGGTCTAGCTATATGTATTTGAATTGTGCTTCCTCTTTTCCTTGGATGCACTGAATATGAAGAGGGAACATGTGATTCTTGGTCATCTCCACTTTTCCTATCAACCTGTCACTTGGAACCTTGTCCAATATTGTACAGATATTATCCATAAAGGATACTCTATAACCTTTTTGCACTCACTGACCAACACTCAAAAGATTATGTTTTAGTCTAGGTATAAAATAAACATCAGGTATAAACCTTCTTTCACCATTCTTGGCTAAAACATTTATGACACCTTTACCCATGACATCTACTATGATATCATTTCCTAGTTTCACATCTGATCTTACAGAATCATCAAGACTAGCAAAAAATTCTTTATTTCCTATCATATGATTACTGCGTCCACTGTCTAAAAACCAAATATCTTTAGCTTTTTCTTGAGTAACATTACAAGTAAGAAACATGCTTCCAAAGATTAGAACTAGATTCACCTGGATTAGAACTAGATTCACCTGTGTAATTAGCATTCTGCTTGTACACATATCTTTGTTTATTTTTGCAGTCACTTGCACAATGATCATATTTTTTGCAATAATAACATTGAACATTAGATTTATCAAACCTCTGAGAACCTTGCTATGAGTGGTTGTTGCCACGTCCTCTATTGATGTAGTTTCCTCTACTACTGTAGTTTTGATTACTGTTCTCACCTTCATCTAAATTGTTCCTTCCATATCTTCCTCTGCCTCTTCCTCTGAAGCTTGACCTGGCTCTTTCTCTTCCTCTGCCAACTAATACCTGTGACTTGAAGGCATTCTCAAGAGAAGATTTATTCCTATTCATTATAGATTCATGTGTTAACAAAAAACCCATTAATTCATCTACAGATAATTGTTCCAAATACTTAGTTTCTTCAATAGAAATAACTATTGCATCAAATTTACTGGGTAAACATCTGAGTATCTTTTCTATGATCTTCTGATCTATCATATTTTCTCTGTTAGATCTAATTTGGTTCACTATATTCAAAACTTGACCCATAAACTGGTCTATAGATTCTGATTCATTCATGTGCAAATTTTCAAAAGTTCTCCTAAGAGATTGCAATTTAGCAATTTTTACCTTTGTATTACCTCTATAGGTAGTTTCCAAGATTTTCCATGCCTCTCTAGATCTTGTTGCTGTTGTAACTCTAGAAAATATAGATTCATCCAATGCCTGTTGGATGAGAAATAATGCTTTTGCATCTTTTTTTGTTATTCTCCTTAAGCTAGTCCTTTTGTGTTTGATTTAATGCCAGATGGGTTGCCTCATCTTGTGGTTCTACAAAACCACTTTCTACCAAATCCCATACATCTTGTGAGAAAAATAAAGTTCTCATCTTAATTGCCCAAAAATCATAATTTTTACCATCAAAAATGGGAATTTGAGGCTATGAAATACTGTTATACGTTGTCATCTAGGTTCTTCAATGCTCCATTGGTCTTCACTTTCTTCCAACTCAGTAGGCACTTTCTCTACGATTTGATTTTCCAACTCTCCTTTCACAGCTTCTGCCAAATGACTCTTTTTTACTACACCATTACTTTCCAATGGTCTGCCTGCGCTCTCAAACAAGAGCTTCTTTTTACTTGTCAATTCGGATGCCAACTTGTAGATAGAGCAGACAAAAATAAAGTTGATTGCACCTTTCAAGAGACTATGCGCAATTTCTTTTTTTTTATTTGGACTGCTGCATCCTTTGGTTGCGCTTTTAACAAATTGGCACTTCTTTCCTCCAAAATCATTGACTGGATTTTTCTTTGACTGTGCCCTGCGTGAGTGCTTCCTTCACTGCTACACGCTCATCCAACCAGAGATTTCTTGTTGGTTGCTTGCTGGCTGTGATCTACTCCTACTTGTTGACTGTGCATTGATTGCAGTTCACTAGACTTCCAACCTGGCACTTTCCCTTCCAACTATTTGGCTTCTATTAGGTGTTGAAGTATATACTCAAATCTGGAACTCGCATTTTCTCTTTTCCCATAGCTCCCTTGCATTTTTGCTCTCTACGCTGACTGTGCTTCAGACTTGCCTAGCTCTTCTTGGCTCTAACCTGTTGGCATTTTCTCCCATGATCTTATGCCTACTCTGATACCAATTTGATAGCAATAAGAGAGAAAAAACAAGAACTCAAATAACTTAACAAGAACTAAACAATTGCTATAGTAATTTTCTTGAAGAAAAGAGATTTTATTAATCTTCAAATTTCCTTGATTAAAATGTGCGCCCAAGCATCTTTAAATAGATTTAGAATCCAAACAATAATTGAAAATAGACTCATCTATAATTAACTTCAACTACTTAACTAACTAATTTTTAAGTGCTTAAACTAACTCATATATAACTATCAGTTAACTAACTGAATGCTTAACTCCCAGTTTACGAACTGCTTGTTTAACTGCTTGCTTGCATGATAAAAGTAGGGAGGTGGGAGAAATTATCTCTAATTAACTTGACTTTCTAACACCAAATACTTGTTTAAATTTATTTCTGGTAATTCTTTTATTTGCAATCACAGGTGTTTTTCATGTTTTTGTTTTCCCATCCCACACATTTGTTTTGATTGTTTTTTAAAGATCGGCAAAGAAATAACCTTCCTTGCAACTTTATTGTTAGACGGAATAGACTTATGTTTCTATCACGTTATTCCACATTTGTACTCAATGCTCTTTTTTAGATTGCATTCCTCATTCCCCATTTTTTAGTGTTTTGGGGATTTCTTTATGGATATCGAAAGGATCATTTTGAATCTCACCTATTCCTTATACATGTTCAATCAAAGTTGGCAGAATTTAAACATTATACTGCGTATACAATTGGAGTTTCCATTCAACTATCGTGTCTTCTTAGCATCGGGAAAGAAAATTTATCGAACAACTAAAAACTTTATTTGTTTTAATCTTTTTATATTTGAAACTTTATTTTCTAAGTACCATGTTATTTTATTATATTTTTAAAAGAAAATAAAGTACGTAAAGTTTCTTCTATGTAAAAGTGTATTAGATTTAAGTACTATAAAAATGAGAGATGATAAAATTTCAAATTTATATTTTCAATCAAATATACATTTTGATTTTCTCCTCCTTTGGTTTTGGTGAATTCTTATATGCACATTGAATAGTTGACTATTGTTTCAGCAACCCATAATTGGCCTATCATTGTAGTTTAGAATAAGAGAGGATTAAGGGAGGATGATAATGTAAGACATGCCTACTCATACTCATTTAGTTCAATATTTCTCATAATTTTTGATAGGATGTTTTTTCATTGTATGAATAAATCCCTATAAGTGTTGAAGTTGATAAGCTTGAAGCCTTGAGGTGTAAAACAAAGGAGATTGTTAAGAAATATTTCACAACAACAAGTAGACATGAAACACTATCATTCTTTGAAAATTGTATAATAGATGTTTAAAACAAGGTGCAAATTAGGGTAATATCAAGTACACATCACCCAATGGTTCATATGTTCTAGCAAGTGCATTATGTGCATGGAAATACCTTTCGTAGAAAGACTTCATAGAAATGGTAAATAGAATAATGAATCATAGCATGTTACAAGGGATAATCCTCTTTCCAAAACCTCCTCATAAAAATTGTAAATGAGTAGTTTAGAATGAGGAAATAAACAAGGCATCAAAGTTGGATAGGGACAAACTTGATTGAGATAATTAGCTTAATTGTGTCCCTATGTTGGTTACAGTGAGAAGCCATTGTAAGGCTATAAATTTTGGCTATGATGTCATTAAAAGATATATGAAATCAAAATTATGAATATAAAATATTTCAGTGATGTAAATAGGTGTTTCATGTTTTATGAATATGCTTCCAATTCATATATCATTTAATTTGTCAATATGCCCTTCACATGTATATTAAACTTCTAAATTCAAAAAAAATATGAATTTCATATATATTTTACCCTATAGAAGTCAACATGAAATATTGCATGCCATCATATATTATTACATTTTCATGATTTTGTGAGTAATTACCAGCTTGACTTTCTATTGTGTTTACTAGACTTTGTTTGTTAGATACAATGCATAATAGTCAAGGCATTCATATGCCTACTCCCATTCTATGAAATGTTAAATATAAGGATGAAGATGAAAATGTTGTTTCCCCTGGAGACCAAATTGATGGAAATGGTTTTTTTGTTAATGTTCTTAAAACAATTATGTAACATTTTAGTCCATTGGTATTGACATCTAAAAAGGAACAAAGAAAATAGACCAAAATTTTCATTCCTAACCATGTACTATAATATTTGGAAAATTGAAGGTGATTAGAGGTTTTAGTGAAAAACTAATTTAAAGTGTATGTGAAATGGTTCATGTAAAATTTTAATTGCATATATTATCTTTTCAAATTATTTTATCTCTTAATGTATCAATGGTTAAATATGGCTTTACCTTTTTTTACTACAATTATCTTATCTTCCTAATTATGAATCAGTGTTATGGGTTCCAACCATGGGAATCCTAGTTTTGCATTATAATGTTTTAGAATTTTTTCCATTTTTATGATTACAAATAATGATTTTAATAATATTTTGTAGTCATAATTTCTTGGATGGTAATAATAGTTAGTGTGAAAATATGTTATTGAATTGGTACTTTACCCCAAAGCTATAGAAAAATGGGGCTCATGGGGAGCAAAGGTCAAATCTGAAGGGCTCTATTCTAGTTCTCTTAATAGGTGTTATAGGCTAGAGTTATGGTCATTGTATAGGAGCATGAACCTTATATTTATTTATTTATATATTCTAATAATCCTTGGATCTAACATATACAATGGCATATGAGTGTTTAAAATCATTGATATTTAATTTTATTAGGTAAAAGGTCATAGGTGTTGAAGATCCTAAAACTTATTACAAAGTAAATAAATATGTAAAATTCATGACAAAAGTATTTAAATAGGCAAAATAAACACAAAAAATAATATACCGATAGACCAAAACATAGTAGAACTATATAATGGTACCTCATACTAGCAACATTATTGCAGCTAAAAACACTTCTATAAAACATCCACCAATCTTCTACTCATCATCTTCAAAACAAATCCCCACTTGGGTTTAAGTTCATGTAGTAAAAAGTATTATAACTTTATTAGAAACCCCTAAAAGGAGGATCATATTGGAAGACTAGACCTTACATCTTCTGCTATTTTATTTTTCTACACTTTGGACTAACCATCCTCGTCTTTCATAGTTTTTGGGTTAATTGGTATAGATTTTCAATTTATTTAAAAGATTGATATTTTTTTTCAACTAAAATAATATCCATTGGTTCCACCCTTTGTATTTCAATGTATAGATTAGATTAAGTAGAGATAGTTTTAATAAGGGTTTCTAAACCTGAATATAATACTCTCTCAACTGGAGAAAATGGATAAACCTTAAACTCATCCTCTATGTGAGGAGAACATGTAGGGTCCTCATTTTGAGTAGAAGGCTCAAACTTATCTAAAGATGAATCATAATCACCACTCTTCGAATTAGGGGTATTCATAGTGAGGTGAGTAGTGTAGAAGATAGTCAACTAAGAATTTTTCATCTTTATTCTAAGGTTTTTATAGTTTTTGTTCAATTGGTCTATGATAAATAAATTATAATAGTGAAACAATAGGCTTAAATAATTAAGGGGTTAGGACCATAAACAATCTCCTACTTGTAGGACATGTTTTTAAAGAAGATCCTTTGAGGTGTCATCATTTATCATTATTTTGGCAAAGGTAGTATGAGATAAATAATTAGTATCTAGGTACATTTAAAGAAACTTTCCTAGGGAGTTGCTTATGACCTTAAATCTAGATGCAAACCAAAATTGGAATGGAAACTAGGGTGGGTGAATCTAGATAGATCTTTCATTTAGATGTTGTGTGTGGGGGTAAAATTAGGGGGACCAAGGTTTCATTAATAAGGGATGGTGACTAAGATTCCAAAATAAAATTGAATCAATTCCTTATCCTTAATACATTAAAAACAACAATAAAAAATATCTTGGCACTAGGATAAATTTTGATCCTACTTTACACAATGGTTTTCCAATGCTCTGATATCTAGTCATGGAATTCTTGAAGTATTGGCCATATATTTGCAAATCTTTAAGTGATGGCATTGAATGAGAAAAAATGTTCATGAAAGATAATTATTAAGATCCCATTTACTTATGGACCTTTGTTCTTAAACCAATAAAACATATGTTTCTCCCTAATACTAAATAATTGGTTAAAGTATGGGCCCATGGGTTGCATGAATCCTAAAGTGAGCAGTGTTGATCCTCTCTTTTTCTATAAAATTATGTATCATGTATTTGTGAACTATTCTTCATGTGTTATTATTGATATAATTTCTTTAATTCAAGGTACAATATTTCACACCAAAAAGGGTGACATGTCAATGATCTTTTTCATACCCTCATTATCTATATATGGGGAAATGTTTTCTTTAATTAGTATTGTAGCCATAGTTACACATATTAATGAAATTATTTTTGTATTAGACTATTATCTTCACATCCCTTGGTTTTAGTCCCACTTTGGTTGTGTGATATAGTCATATTTTATGTTGTAGGGTATTGACTTGATGGTTTATATCATTAACATCTTGTAAATCTCCTTACATTCTTAGATTTTAAAGTAAGATGTTCGATTCTCTTTTTTTAGATGCCCTTTTAATAATTAGTATGTATATATTCTCTCTTGTAACCATGTTATCCATTTTGAATTTTGGGTTGTCATAGTCATCATGTTTGGTAGGAACACATTATGTGAATAACGTTGATATTTGGTTTCATACATTGGAACACTCTCTACATAAATTCCCCGATTGGTTTGGTTTGGCCTATTTCTAACATTGACTCATTTATTTTCCCTTTTTAACTTATAAAATGGGGTTTCATAGAAGTTTGCATATGGAAGGTTAACCAAACCTAACACATACCATATCAAATATATGTTTGTATATTATTTTAAATTAAGATGGAACATACCATATTAAATTTTTATTCTATACCTTATAACTTAATTCATATTTTTACCATCTATAGAAAAAATAAATACAAAAAGCTAAGTTTTTGTATAGAATATGCAACATGGAACATGAAATAAATACAAAAAAAGAAATGAGTTGTCAATATATATTTGTCTACCAAGGAGATTTATTAATCTCATGGTGTCATCCATTATAGTCATCAATGAATAATCTATTTTTAATACAATATTTCATAACATTATTCCTCTAATAAACCATAAATTCATTATTAATCTCAAGGTCTATGTGATAAGGAACATGAAATTTGCATAAAAACTAAAATAATTTAAATTATGGATATTGACATGTTAGAGGTACAATCATCGAGAAAGGGGGTGAATCAGTGAGCCCAAATAATCCAAATTAAATTTTGATCTTTATAAATACTTAATCAATTATGATAAGATTTCATGAAGCATAAACATCATTCATAGCAATGAGAAAGAGAGACAATGTAATATCAATCACATAACACATGATATATGTGGAAAACCCTCTTGGGTAATAAAACCCACTGGAAATTTTAATAAAAATACTATCCTATAAAACAAGAACTAATTTATACTAGAAAGATACTAATTGAGGAACTACCATTCCTAATTTTAGTGAGACTACAATCCCACAAGGAGCTACTACACCTGTCTACTTGAGCATCTACAACAACTAGACTTTTAACAAGTTTCACCTTGCAAAGAGGAAAAAGACCCCTTAGATGTTGAGCACCCACAACAACACTTGTGAACACATCCACCTTTGCACTGATGTCTTCAACACCTGATGATGGACCTCTGATTATCACACTTCACCTTCACTCATACTCAAACAATAATATCACTATTCTAACAATATAATTATGACCAATATGTCATAAAAACATCTTCAAAATGATTTTCTCATCAACTCATTTGTAGGGCACTCTACCCCTCCTTTACTTCCCAAGTCACACACACAATCCTCTCTCAAATCTCTCCCAAGTCTCTCTCAAATAGCCTCTTGAGCATACTCACCCATGATGCCTCTTCTAGGCTTATTAGGTCTAATGACCTATGTGATCACCTTTAACACCTTGCTTAGAATAACATGTATGATCATCTTAATTCTTTTCTAGTCCTTATTGAACTATGCCTTCTCTTTCAAATGTTATCTCCTTCTCTTAGATCCACACTCATACTCCCTCATTCAAATCTTACAAGTCTTGAAACCAACACATTTGGTTTCACTATTTATAGAGAAATCATGATCAACACCATTTTGTTCAGCCATTAGACATGTCTTAACCATTAAGGCATCTATCTCATCAATACATATCTCAATACAATCTTCATAGGTTACTTATTACATATATGGTCCACCCTTAAGTAGTTACACCTTTTAATAAGTCCCTTGTAGCTCTTATAGGTATCATAGAGACCTATTCACCCATTTAGCACATTATTGATAAAAAAACATAGGACCACTCATAAAAGCATGGTCCATTCCTTATGTCCCCTTAGACATCCTCAAATGATCATAGTCATCTTAGCTCACCTATACATATGTTAAAAAAACTCAAACACTGACTTGGTACATATGAACATCATGAACGAATACACAATCAAATTCTTAAGCAATGTTTAAACTAAAGATAGATTGATCACACCTCTAAAATCCAAAAAAATCATTCACATGGAGTCTAAAACACTCCAGAATACCCAATTCATTAAGATACATCAAAATAATATCTATATACTCTAAATTATACTTCTCGACTCACTTATATAATAAGCACAAACACACTGTCAACTTTGGACATTAATAACTTTAATTTTACACACTTCCATATCTTCAAATTAGGTTTATTATATGTGTCATGGATTTCTCTTAATATTTTATATTTACAACAATACTAACTTTGACTCATATCAAAACATATGAACAAAATATAGATCTCTAGTTTTTCCTTGTGTTAAATTCTAATATTTATATGACAATGATCACAATTAAACTTAGACCAATTTGCTTACATCTCGTGTCCTCTTAGCTTTAGATTAATCTCACACTATTTACCTTTTTCAAACTTTAATGCATAGGCACCAATGCTCAAATGTTAAACCTCAATCACTTTAACCTCGTCTTGTGCAATCTTAAAAATTTGACTTAATGTGATCCATTAATCTCTATGGATCAGTCAGGTCTTTATCATGCAGCTTGTACCATTTGATCAATTTAAATGAACACCCTCTCATCATTAGATTCTTATTTTATACCTTTGCTCAGTCATTAAACATCATGCACCTATCCTTGCTACTTCCTAACTTCTTGGAGAAATGCACACCATCGATATTTCTCAAACTTTAACTTGTGAAAAAATGACTAAGTATGAGAACCTTTCTCATATACCTACGTAGCCATTTTTGAATCTTAATAACTTCATCTACACTTAGATGCATGATCTCCTTACATAGGAGAATCTAGACATGTGATAAATTGCTCTTGAAGCCTTTGTGTATGTGAAAGATAATGTGATTAAAAATATTTCTCAAAAACTTCTATCACAAATCTAACTATGTCAAAACCTGCCAAAGAGGCTAAATTTGAACATGTAAAACTTTTGTTGCACTTCAATGCATGATCTAAAATTTAGCACAAATAAACTAGCCTCAAAACTGAATAAACACATATGATCAACTTCTCCTGAAATGTCCATATGTTCAAGATATGCCATCATCAAATTGATTATTCAGCTCTTTCTTTCCTCATGCGAACATGGCTAAGTATGGAAATACATAATCAAATTCCCTGGGAGGCCAACTTTACATACACATATCTTTTGACACGTTCCATCACATGATCTAAATTTTAGCACAAAAAAACTAAGAATAAAAATAAACAAACTTATATGATCATTTTATCCTGATACCTCCATGTGTGCAAATTATTACCTTATCAACATGCTTACTTAGCATTTTTTAGCCACATGCAAATTTGGCTATGGGAAAATAATGAATTCTGACTGAGAAGCAAACTTTTCATCCTCATATTTTTAAACGTACATCGATGCATGACTTATGATTTAGCATATAATAACTAGGGACTAATGTGATCGTAACCACATGACCAATTCTCCTTGACTCATTCTTTAATGGAAATGGTGACATCATCAAACTGTCTACTCATTTTCTACCACATAACCAAAATGTCTAGATGAACACAATGAAGAATTAGATTAATACCACTCATACACACAAGATTTAAAATCATAAAACACTTCTTTTAGAATTTATTTCACATGATCAATAATTTAGACTCATCCCTAAATATCTCAAACCAAGAAAACTTTGAAGATCAACCAAGTCTTCTTTAAGCATACTAGGACAAGCACATTACACACTTTATCATTATTACTTATGACATAAAAGCACTTCATAGAATTATTAGGACATGTCCATGACATCACCATAACATCACTAAAAAATCTCTAATAATATCCCCCTTTGTCATTGATGTTGACAATGATCATATATAGCAATATACACCTTACCTTCTCTCTCTCCAAGTACTCCCATAATAGGAAATTTCTTCCTATTTGACACAATGACAAAATGGGCACCAACAGATCCTGAGGAACTAAAAATACCATAAATATGAAATAATCATCTTAAATATATATGATACAAACTACCCCTTACCTTGAGTCTACTTCTTGCCTTGATAACTTCCTCTTAGTCCATGACAACACTCTCTTCAACCAACCACTATAACAAATGAATAAAGAACACACAAAATCATAAAAATATTATGGAACACATCAATAAATATTTGATAGGGGATCCCCCTAATAACTGTAAGAAATTACACCTTTTGAGTATCTTCAGATCTCCACACACCATGAAGAATCACCACATATGCTTACTAGCCTTCTCTCTCAAGCTAGCATAAGGACCACCAACATAACTTCATACCACTCACCAAATAATAAACATGCAATAAACCAACTTTAAAAATCACATTGAAACACACATACCTTGATTTTTTGTAGTAATTGAGCAAAAAACACTCTTCTTCAAACTAGGCCTGCATAACCTCCTTATAACCCAACTTGAAACTTGTAGAGCCCATAATTTCTATCAAACATATCTTCAGGGATTGAAACTTCATATCTAAATCGATCTCATATTCCCCATAAAGCACTCAAATTTTCATTACTAGGATCATTGTCTGCAACATACTTCCTTCACAAACCTATTAGCTAATTAGATTTCCATATTGACAAAAACATGAATAAATTGAGAACCACAAACATTAAAATCTTATTGAAGATTGATTTAATAACCCATTTATCCAATTTAATATATTAATAATCATTAGACCTTAATTCATAAGGCAAACCACTTTTATAGCATAGCCCAAGACCCTAGAATCTTAGAACAAATAAAGTAAACATACTTCCTTCTGATCAATGCACATATTTAAAACATCTTGTACAGATAGAAAAACCCATCACACACTTATAAAACAAAAATTGAGCCACCATACCTTTGGGAACATAGACTTGCTATAACCTATTTTGATCCTGCTTACCCTTACGCTAAAAATTGAGAAAACTAAGAGCACTCAAAAATATTCAATTGGCACAATACATACTTTCAAATCATAAAATAACCTAGATCACATCATAGATAAGTGTATAGACCTTTATGAGCATCAAACTCTACATGATATTGCACCAATCTCATTAAGCTACCAGGAACCACCCATTCTAAACCTATACTGTAACTCCTTCACAAACCACTAGAGAAAACACATGAACATAATTCTCCTCCTTAACCAAAGACCTTTTTTTATTGGAATTATCATCTTAATCACACAAAATTGCTTCTCCATACCTTATTTTTTTATATTCAATTATTCAATCTTCTGATCCTAAGATCTGACTAATTACAAAGTTCCCCCTAACTTTATGCTTCATCACGAATGTGACATATTCAACAAGTATTCAAATATTGTCCAATCATAGTCAATACACATATAGAGATATCTCATATTCAAGACACTATGAACTTCCATGATATACATAACTTTATAAAAGAACATCCCAACTATGATCAACAAGCTAACTACTTCAAGATAAGACCACTAAGATTCTTCACAAACTTATTTTCTACAATACATAGATATATTAAAAAATGCACAAACATACCTTGTTTTCATACCTTCTCATCAAACAATATCTGACATCCATGACTCTTCCTCTGACTGACAAGTGTCTTCTTAAAACCTATTTATAGACACACCTTTGACATAGTGAGACTAAAAATCTCAAAACTCAGGAGCATATGATATCTCCATATCTTTCTTTTACTTGTAATCATGATTGACTTTAACTAAATCCTTGAATTCATTCATTTATTTAGATTTGGAAATATATGATGTCAATAGAAACTCTTAACTCTCATTTAGTTTTTATTCTTTTTCCACCTTGACAAAAAATCATCAAGACTCTTGGACTCAATATAGTTAGTCTCCTTAGTCTTTACTCCCTTAGGTCTCCATACCAAAGTTTTACCCTCATTTTCTTTTGTAGCCATCTTACCTACTTGATCCATGAGCTTTTTCTGATTTGCAGCATAGCCTTTTGGAACAAATTTTTCTTTATCAACTTTATGAATAGAATAATTGGTAATGATTACCTTTAGTTTTCATACCTAAGTTTGTCCTTTCTTAACCCTTCTAGGATATTTATATCTTGAAGCACTCTTAACACCATTTAGTCAGAATCTAGAAATATGTCCACTCTTATGACAAATGAAACAAATAACATCATTCATACCTTTTGAAATATTTGAACTATGATCAATTTTTGGCCAAAGACTCATTCTATCATAGCTCCATGAATGTCTATACTTGATTGACTTCATTATATAGTCCTTATCTTTATTACCATACTTATTACATGTATAATAATGACCATGAAATAAACTATCATACCTTGAAGTATTTGGTTGTCTAAAAGACCTTTTTACATTCCTCTTGACCTAATTTGACTTTTTTATCTTCAAGATTTCTTATCTTGACAACAAATTGTTCATGCTCATCCATCAATGAACCTAGCTTGGGTTCCAATTAAATGCTATCATACTTTTTTGATCTTACACTTGATATTGTAGCCATTAACTGACCTCTAAGAACTTGGATAGTTTCCTTATCACTCTTAGCTTCTTTAACAATGCCATCTTTTATTCTACATGCTTGCTCTATCAAACTACCCTTAAGAAAACTGACTTGTGCTTCAAGACCTTTAATCACATACCTCATCTTGTGATTCCTCTTCTTCTACTCCTTTAGTTCACCAAGTGTACTCATGAGCTCAGATTCTAGATCAACTTCTTCTTCCTCACTGATTTTCTCTATTATTATGAAAAGCTTATTTAGCAAACATGGTGTCTTTATATTTTGAACAACTTTCCTCTTTGGAACTCAAACTTGTCTTGGCATCTATTAGATGAACCTTGAGATCATTGATAACATTCTCATCTTTTCTAACATATTTATTAAAAGTACATACCTATTTTTCAAGTTCCTTAATCATAGCCTTCCACTATTTATTTTATTTCATCAATTACTTAGCCTTCTTTGTACCTACTTAGGATCACCTTCAAGTTGTTAGGATTCTTCCAAAGGACACACTCTGATACCAATTGTTAGAGGTTCAATCACTGAGGGGGGTGAATCAGTGAGCCCAAACAATCCAACTTCAATTTTGATCTTTAAAAATACTTAATTAGTTATCACAAAAATTCACGAAGCATACACATCATTTGTAGGAATGAGTAAGAAAGATAATGTAAGATTAATCACATAACACATGAAATATGTGATAAACCCTCTTGGGGAATAAAACCCATTAGAACCTATAATTAGACTATTATCCTATAAAATAAGAACTAATTTAGACTAGTAAGTTACTGATCAAGGGAATACCATTCATGATTTTAGTGATATTACAATCCCATAAGGAGCTACTACACCTATCTAGCTGTTCACCCATAACAACTATACTTTTATCAACTTTAAACTTCTAAAGAGGAAACAAGCCCCTTACATGTTGATCACCCATGAAAACACCTATGAACACATACACCTTTTCACTAATGTCTTCAACACCTAATGATGGACTTCTGATTATCACTCTTCATCTTCGCTTATACTCAAACAATAAGAGAACTATTCAGCAAACATAATTATGACCAATAGGTTATACAAATAGTCCTAAAAATGATCTTCTCATCAAATAATCTATAGGGAAATTTACCCCTCTAATTCCAAATTCACACACATAATCCTCTCTCAAATCTCTCCCAAGTCTCTCTAAAAAAGCCTCTTGAGCATACTCACCCATTTTACCTCTTATAGGCTTATTAGGTCCAATGACCTATGTGATCACCTTTAAAATCTTGATCAAACTAGCATGTCTGATCCTCTTCACTCTATGTTAGTCCTCACTAATCTTTACCTTCTATTTTAAAGGTTATCTCTTTTGTTTGGACCCATACTAACACTCTCTCATTCAATTCTTACAAGTCTAGAAACCAACACATTTAGTTTCACTATTTATAGATCAATCATGATCAACACCATATTGGGCAGCTATTAGGCATTCCTTAACCCTTAAGCCATCTATCTCATCAAGACATAGCTCAATACAATCTTCATAGGTCAGCCATTACATCTTTGTGTCACCCTTAAGAAACTATGCCTATTAATGAAGCCCTTGTAGCTCTTATAGGTCTCATGAAGACCTATTCATTCATTTAGCATATTATTGATCAAAATAAGGACATAGGACCACTTACAAAATCATGGGTCCACTCCTTATGTCCCCTTTGACATCCTCAAATGATCATTATCATCTTATCTCACCTCTATGTATGCTAAAATAACTCAAACACTAACTTGGTGCATAAGAACATCATGAACAAATACACAATCAACTTCTTAAGCATTGTTCATACTCAAGATAGAATGATCACACCTATAAACTCCACACAGAGCATTTTCATCAATCTAAAACAATCCCTAATAACTAATTCATCAAGAGAGACCAAAACAATATCTATATAATTTCAATCATTGTTCTTAGGTTACTTGCAAAACAAGTACGAACACATAGTCAACTTTGAACATTAATAACATTGATTGTACATAATATTAGATCTTAAAATTAGGTTCATTAGATCCATAATGTAGTCATCTTCATCTTTGATTTTTAAAATGATTTTTATAATATATGAATAAAATACATAGCTCTAAGTTTCACCTATGTTAAATTCAAATATTTGAATGACAATGGGCATAATTAAACTTTAACCACTTTACTTACATCTAATGTCTTCTAAGATTTAGATGAATCCCATACCATCAATCTTGTCTAACTTTAATTCATAGATGTTAATTTTCAAATGTTAAACCTTAATCACTTTGACCTCATCTTGTACAATCTTAAAACTTTGACTCAATGTGCTCAGTCAATCTCTACAGATCAATCAGGGCTTTATCATGCAGCTCACACTATTTGATCAATTTGTATGAACACCCACTCACCATTAAATCCTTATCCTATAGCTTTTCTCAGTCATTAAACATCGTGCACCTATCCTCATCTCATTGCTTCCTAACTTATTGAATCAATGTGTACCATCGATCTTTCTCAAACATTAACATGTATAAAAATTACTAAATATGGGAACCTTGCTCACTACTTGAGTAGCTATTTTTGAACCTTAGTAACTTCTTCTATGCTTAGATGTATCATCTCAAATTTGGACTATATGATCTCCTTACAAAGTAAAATTTGACCATGTGACAAATTACTCTTAAATCCTTCATATGTGATAGATCTAATGCCATTAAAAATACTTCCCAAAAACTTATTTCATAGAGCTAACTATGTCAAAACTTACTTGAGAGGCTAGCTTTGAATAAGCATAACTTTTGTTGTGCTTTGGTGCATGATCTAAAATTTAGTGAAAATAAACTAAGATCAAAATTGAACAAACCCACATGATCACCTTCTCATGGAATGTCCAAATGTGTGAGATATTCCATCATCAAACTACTTACTTGGTTATTTCTTACCTCATTCAAATTTTTCTATGGAAAAAAATAGTCAAATTACTCAGGAGCCCAAATTTGCATATGCATATCTTTTGACATGCTTCATCACATGATTTTAAATTTAGCATAAATAAACAAGGTACAAAAATGAACAAACCTATATGATCATTTTATGATGACACATCCATACATGTGAATGTTTACTTCATCGACATGCTTACTTATCTATTTCTAGCCACATGTAAATTTGGTTAAGTGTGGGAAAATAATGAATTTTGACTAAGAGGCTAACTTTGCACCCTCGTATCTTTGACCATGTTTTGAAGCATGACTTAAGATATAGTACATAACAACTAGAGACTAATGTGATCATAACAATATGACCAATTTCCCTTGACTAATTCCTATGTGCCAATGGTGACATCATCAAAATGCCTACTTAGATTATTTACCATTGAACTAAAAAATCTAGACGAACACAATGAAGAATTGGATGAATACCACTAATACACACAAGATCTAAAAGCATATAACACTTCTTATGGGACCTATTTTACATGCTCAATAATTTATACACATCTCAAACTAAGCAAACTCTAAAGATCAACCAAGCCTTTTTCAAGCATAGTAGGACAGGGACATTGTACACTTTGTTATTATTACTTAAGCTATAAAATCACTTCATCATATTATCAAGACACCTCCATGACATGATTGATAACTCTACAACATTACATGCTATATAAAATAAGCATTCATAAAATCATTGATTCTTAATATATGTGAAATGCATGTCATTTTATAAATGGTAATAAATTAGAGCCTTAAAAAATCCATTACAAGTATAATAAAACATATTTGTAATTTATACCCTTCATGACATCACAAAAGTTCATTTGTATTTTTATTTAGAACCTAGTTAGGTTGTATTTCATATAAATTATGCCTACATGTTCATTGGTTAAGGCAAAATAACAAATTATAATATATTCAATCCACCCTTAATGATAACAAATACCCCTTTCTAGATTTATATATCATAAAATATAATATTTGAGTAATGGCTATAATTTTTCATTATCATCATAAACACATTTTATTAAACCCATGAATGAATAATAATTTGAGACAAATTTTAAGTACAAAAATTAACAATAATTTGAAACTTAAATTAACACCAACTATTATAATCTTGAGGAATGGTGTGTGTTAAATTTTCCTACAAGACAATAATACATATTAAAGATATTGTTACGAGAAAAAGGTATAAATATTCTAAAATACCCACTTGTCATTGGAATATTTACAAACATCAATAAAAATGGATTGTTATTTTTTTTAAATAATAAAATTTTAGCACAATCATTGGGGCACAACACTTATATTTTACAAGGAACATTTCATTCATAAAATTACCAAAACTAAATTTCTTGATATTAAGAGTGAAAGAAAAAGATAGATCATAAATAGGATTTACTTGTGGAAAATAATAAATACAATACACAATCCTCCCAAGCATCAGCTAATGTTTCAACAATTTTAAAACTAAAGCAATATTAATATCTTACTACAATGCCTGATATTTCAAATCAACTAGGAATGTTATCAAAACACATTCAAAGATAGATAAATCATTTAAAAATAAAGCGTAGAGTTTGAACACCATTTTGATTGAAAATGGTTTACTCTTACAAGTGTATCATGTTGAATTTCATTTTTTTTAATATTTACAACAACATATACCTAAACTTATACAAATTATGTTAAAACACTTTTTCCAAAGTAGATGAGACATAAAAATAAATACAAGAATGTTCACTATTAAACATTATTGAAAGCCATAGTTATTTTATTTCAAGTTTACAATGTCTATAAAATATTTATGTATAATTCCATAAGTATACCTTTTTCATCCCACATATTAGTTAAAAAAGTAAATGTGCATAACTAATCCCCATTTTTCATCCCATAAATGTCATTGATTCTTAAACTAATCCATCAGATTTACCCACACATGTTCTCACACTCTACCTTATAATACTATAGCTCTTTTTCATATATGAAAATCATTCTATTTTAGTTTATATGCATATCCTTGACTATCTCTCCCCCATAGTCAAAAAGTGATTTTTTATATGCATTGATGATATCAATATTGACACACTTTTTTTGAGTTACAACTTATCACACCTAAGTGTGATATTTATACATTATAACTCCTTGATCTACCTAGTTAAATTATCCAATACCCTATTCATCTCATCTATTATGCTTTCAAACCTTTGAATTATTTTCCTTGTACTTTGAATAAGGTCATATAAGAAAGGTTTTCCTTGGTGACAGAACCATTTTTAAGTATCACCGTTGAGATCTTAACACTAACATGATCTGCCACTAACATAGTACCCTAGCATCTATTACTCTCAAGAAGTTATTCCATCTATTTTGTCATTTCATCAACTAAAATTTCATATTCATTTCCAATGACCCATAAAAAATACATGGATAATTTAACTATAACATTAAATCAAAATGCAAACTACTAGTAAGAAATAACAAAATAGGTTCATAACATATAAATCTATGTGAATGGGGATATGAAAACTATAATTTTTCTATGTGAATTAGGATATTCAAATACAACATAAAAAGTAGAATAAATGATATATTTTCTTTTTAATCTAAAAATATCTACTAACTAGGCTATGTTAAATTCAATAATCGTAACACAAGTCTACAAGCTTTGAATCTCAAATTTTCCCTCTTAGGTATAATCATAACACTAAGTGTGACTAACTTCATGAAAATTTTTGAGACTCTTAAAACTATAATTACATTTTAATAATTTTAATAATAGGACTTAAGTGTATATTTATCCTAAGGAAGAACAGGGCATGAAAAAACTAAATGCAAGATGTGAAATAACATGGAATGTGTGGCATTCACCATATTCTTCTCACACACTAGTATATCAAAAGTGTAGTATTGTCAACGAGAAATAATAATAATATTTTATATCACTTAGTTTTGTACTCATATTCCCTATTTTTTTTAATTTCAATGAATCCAAAGGATTTTATCCTTTGTGACTTACTAATGAATGGAAAATGTGTCAATAATAAAGAGTTGCGAATTAGGATTTTCAAAATACAACATAGCAAGTATGTCAAGAAATATTTTTTATTTTATAATCTATCAATATCTAATAACTATGGTATGTTAAATCTAATAATCATCACATAATTATACACCCTCTGAATCTCAAATTTTCCCTCTTATTTGTTATAACAACACTAGGTGTGCCCAGCTTCCTGAACAACATTGAGACTCTTCAATCTATAATTACATTTTAATTATCAAAATAATAAGACATAAGTTCATATTTATCCTAAGGAAGATTATAACATGAAATAAACTAAATTCAAGTTGTTAAATAACATTTAATGTGTGACATGTACCATCTTCTGCTCACTCACTAGTACTTTAAAAGTGTAGTATTGGTAACCAAAAATAATAAACAACTTTTATAGCCCTTAGTGTTTTACTCATATTCCTTATTTATTTTGATTTAAATTAATTTAAGTTATTATACCTTTTGTGACTAACTAATGAATAGAAATATGTCAATAATAAAGATATGAACTTGAATCCAAGTATTTAATAAATAATGGTAGAGTTTCCTAGTAAAAATGTCTCAACTCCCATGTTTTTCCTACTCCTTAAGGATTAAGGTCTAGTTTGTCTCCACTATTTAATGAGAATTAATTTACTCAAAAAATACTTATCTAAGTTATAGGTAAGGGGGTTTCTCCATGGGATCATGTTAGCCCAATTAGAATTCACCTAATAACATGTTTGTTACTATTCCAAAGCTTAATATAATAAGAACTCTACATTGTCTCCAAGATGTATAGTAGTGCATCAGTGGGCATTATAAATACTATTAGAAGTACTAATTTACATGAAACACTATTGGCATAAAATAATAATGTAAACATTAGATTTGAGTTAGAAAGATGTAGAAGTATAATACCATGTAGTATATTATAAAATTTGTTTATCCTTATTTTCCATATATTATTGATTCTAGAAGATTAGTTCCCATCAAATAAAAAGGTTAATAAAATAAGTCCTTAAATATCCTTTCTTGCATTGAAAACACCACATTGCCATTTATCTATAACCACATGTATCCATTTAGTATCTACATCCATATGAATGTGTTTATATTATTAAAATAGTAAATAAATATTCACAAGAGCTATCTTATATGTCTTAGTCTTATAAAAAACTTAATATTGTATCAAAATTCAATATCAACCTCAATTAAATCAAAGAGTTATGTGAATAATAATATTAAAATGAAATTAACATTTAGATTAAATATGTCTAGGATTGATATGCTCTAGATCCTTTGGATGGCTAGTATACAACCTTGTTTCTTATGTTTTAAATTAAAATCCATCCTACATCACAAGATTCACAACATGATTTTACTTTAGACCATGAAATGAAATTATCTCAAATAAAATTTATATGTTACCTTGATAACCTGGTATGCCATAATATTTTATGATACTCAAGTGAAGGATTATTATAAGGTAAATAATGTTGATTGGAAACTACATAACCTAAAATAACCTAGATTATATAAGGATAATTCAATGAGTTTGAGATAAAAAATAGAGCATCATAGTGTAACCAAGTAAAATATATTGATGGTAATCAACATCCTTATTTATTGCATAGTAAAATAAACTAAACTAATCTAGTATTTTATACGTAACACAGTTTGAACATTTCAGTAATCTTGATTAGAAAAGAACCCAAAAAGTACATGATCCACTACTAAGAATTTCACTAATATGTATTTCTATCTAGAAATACATCAATACAAATCAGGGAAGAAAACCATAGAGTAATGAAACACAGTCACCATAATATGCATCAAGATTTAAAGGGATTTTAGTATCACCATAATATAATTTCAATAGGTACACTAATTCTACCATAGTGCTTATTTCATGAGTTGGTTTCTATTATGATCCATGTCAATAGGTACACCAAATTGGTCATGAATTCCATATAACCAAACAAGTAAACTTTTAATGTATCTTAGTCCCACTACCCACTAGAACCATTATTAGATTTATTAAAACAACACATAACACCACCAAAATTACACTAAGTAAATAATATCCTAGTAAGGTCTAGAAATACCATCAATAATATTTAATTCTTCCTGAGAGGTGTGATAATAAATAATTCAAAGATGTGGATTTAAAAAAATGAATAATAAATTTCTTAATCATGAGAAGGCTCTCAGAGGATAGACCACAATTTCTCAAAGCATGAATCATTACTAGAAACTCTAATTTCATCAAAGAGTGAAAACTCTAATTTCTTAACCATTTTCAAATCCATAGTCTCACAACATCAATCCAATCAAAGTATTTTTAGATTCATATGGAATTAATTATACAATAATTAGTGTGAAACCATCATATACTAAAAATTTATTTAACTTTGTAACCTTAAGGGATATGGGACATAAAATTAAATCCTACATGCAAAAGATTTGGCTACTAAAAACATGGAATTATAAGTACTAAGAACTATATCATATCATATCATATCAAGCCTACATGATATGATATATTAAAGT
>JARHVA010000396.1:4417500-4482500 GCA_037957365.1 Torreya grandis
GAATTTACCTTCAAGGGATTATAACCTAAAATAAATATTTGTTTATGGGGAAAGGGATATAAGTATGCATGAAATAAATCTACTCTAATGGGTTGCTACACCAAAAATATGTCTATAATACCATCGTACTTATTTCACTAAGAACTGAGACCTTCAACACTAGGTTTAATGTCTTAGAATGCTCTGACAGTAGTATTTTGATATAGAGGTGATATGCATTAGGACTATCTAACTTAAATGATAAAAATATTATTTAAAGACATTAAGGCTACTTTTATGCTTAAAAAAAGACCAATACACTTGACGACACTTCATATGCCCTGCTAGAGTGGAACAATTTGCATCAAGCATAAAAGGATTGAGAGAAAGAAAGTATAGATGAATATCACTTAACTATTCACTATAAATCACTTCACACACATTGAAAAGATGATATATGAACTCAAAATATATTTTATTTATTATTCAATGGAAAATTAGAACATCAATAAGTATGAATTCACCATACATGGTGTGGAATTATTCTACAAGAGCCAAAATGGTTATTACTTATAGAATATGAAAAATGAGAGAGAAGAATGAAGTCCAAGAGACACAAAAACACTTATCAAGATAAGATCAGGGGTTATAGATGCATAATAATGAATTAAGATATAGACTATGCAAGGTCTATATGGACAAATGTCCTTGAAGGGCATGAAACTCCCAAAATATAGCATAGGAGTCTCTCAACTGGCTTCTTCAAATGATCCTCATGATTTAAACTTCCATGAGTATTATATAATAGAGTAAGAATATTTAACTTGATTGAAATATGAGGGATGGGTTAAAACATGCTACAATATGCATTAGTTATGTCCCTAATCACTGATATTCTTTTGGACATGAGCTATCACTGCCTATAGTTATTATCATCCTCTTTTAGACTTATCTCACATTTGTCACTAACATGCTCATTAGTTTCCCAAAACAATCCATAAAATTGTTGGTATGACACTTTTTAAGATTCATCATGACCTTATATCCATCAATAAAACCTTAAAATGCCCTTGAATTAAATTTATCACCTTCTCACTTGATGATCACTCTCTATTCACTATCCCAGTTTGGATTGGTTGAAGTGGAGGTGCTTACAGAGGTGAATGTGTGCCTTTATGTAGAAATAAGTCTAACTAAGGGGTTATAATAAGTCTCATCCTATCTCCCAAAGTGATCCTCACCTTTTGACTCTCCTTTGAACTTGAAAACATCAAAAACTATCAAAGAAACTAGTTTTACCCCATGTCCGTACAAGTAGCGTAAAAGTTAGTATGATGGGAAGGTGACTTGGAGAGTCCTATAAAATATCCAATAATATTCCTAACCAAAATATTCCACTTGGATGCATTTATATCACCTTTTTCTTCATTAGGTTATTAACAAGGGTTTTAGAGGGTTTTGAGATTTTTTGGCTCTTAAGGATTATTCATACAATCCTAATACTTAATCCTCCAAAAAATTCCACTAAAAACTTTGTAAGGACCCTTCATAATGTAACCTAAATCATCAATATCCCATGATATACATCCATACTTTTTTGAGTTTCTAGAGTTGCCTTCTTGAGCTTCTCTCTTCACTTTACATACCTTGTCATGTTATTGAACCAAGAAATGGCTTCAACATGTCTTCCCATGCATACTAAGGGTTTTCACAAAATTTAAATTTCACTATGAACATGTTACAATGTTATAAAATTCTCACCTAGCCTTAGAAGTGGATTTATATCCTCATTAGGTAGTAGGCCTAGTCTAGGTCTAATAGGAATTGATTGTGCCTTTGTGTTCTTAGGACACTACATTTGGATTATAAAATCTGTGAGTTGTTTTCCATGTTATTACATGTCCAAAATAGCTCCCTAATACATTATTAAATGTTTCCATAGTATTCAATTTATCATCTTATCATTTGTACATTCAACTTGTAGGGTTTCAACACTCTAGGAGTGCCCTCTATCTAAGATAGAATAGAGGGAAATTACCTTATTATCTCAAGTAGACCAAAGGTATGAAAGACTTGAGCAAGTGATGGATATATTATACACCATTTTTCATGAGTACATCAAATCAATAGCCCCTCCAAATATTATAAACCCCAAGGTAGACTTATTGACTTGCTAATTATGTGCCAGTTTTTTTTGTTGACTACAAGTTATGTATTAAAACCCTCTATGATCTATTCTCCATGTCTTGAGAGTCTCACAAGATTGGTATAACCATGGTGAATGTGTTATAATAATGTATATCACCCATTATTACTTCCCAAATATTTAATATGCACCCACCTCCACCTTATAAACATGATTAGAAGTTAACATGTGACTATATTCTCACTTAATAAAACATTCTTGTAGGTAAACACTTCAGCCTAGGATTTGTGTCTCAGGGTTTGAGACCTTCATAAATTTATCAAGGTATTTCCATATTCATTTGGACTTATTATCATCATTTATATACTAGAATAACCTTCAGAATATTAGGCTTTAGTGTACTATAACTCTAAAGTTGGATATGACTGACCTTTTTTCTTAAGGTAGAGATACACATATAGATGGTGGTTTACATAAAAGATTAGATATTAATCTCTTTTGATTGTCCCTTGAGAATCATAGTGTCATTTTTATTCAAAATGATTCATCTATACAAAATTTAGGCTTTCATTGCATCTCAATATATTGAAGGGCCACTTGGACTTGCAACACTGTAGAGATTACTTACAATCTATAGTGCAAGAATGCATACAATGTGAGTTTTATATCATCATAATCCTTTAACCAAATAAAAAAAATTCATTCCAAATCATTAATATTATACATGTACTACATAATTGAAACATTATAAAAGTTGGCATTTTCAAAATGTCTCCATGAAAATATAAAAAGAATGGCCAAGTCTCTATTTGGATATTTTAAAGTAATCAATCCCTAAACCCCTTCTCTATATATGAACATGGCTATTCAAGTTTTATTTCCATTGTATGGTTATAATATGGTTTTTATAGAATTATTTAACTCTACAGCACCTTAAGGAATATCTTTAAAATGCTCAACCTATTCATACCAAATGCCTAGACCTCATGTAGTTGCACACACATTTAGAGACAAGGTAGTGAAGATGAAACATGGATAATATGCATGGTATATTGCCTTATGATTATTATTATACCAATGAAAATTCTCCAACTAATATATTAACATTTAAATACTTTTAAAAAATATGAATACCTCATGTTTGTTATTACCTCTTGTGGGGAACCTATAGATATGCATTAGTATTATAAGCCTATGTATATAAGAGAAACTAGTCGTCATGGTCAGCCATATACCACTTAAAGGGATTATATTGATTTATCTTCTTATAATTATCTATCCAAATTTTAAAACCTCTATGAACATTATCAAATCTTCATATACCTCATTTAAATGACTATATATGACAATCATGCAAAACATTGGCTATATTTAGTGTTTCTTGACTGCAACTCCATGTGAGAACCTTGAAACTAAGATTGTAAGGATAGGTGGTTTCCAAGACATGGGTAACATGAGATATAACATATCACCTTATTTTGAACCCACTACAAGGACATGAAACATCTACAAATGGTGAAAACCTATCTACAACATAGAAATGGTGTTCTTACCTACAAATTAAGATTATTGGACAATAAAATTACATCTAAATATGAAACCATGAAATAAGTAATTACACATCATATGTAATCACTTTCACCAATTGTATTATATGGATAAGTTCATATAAGCAAAAAACCTGTAGGTTGTGGGGATTAGTATGCAAATTAAGATAGTCAACTTATCAAGAATTATTCATGAAGCATGTGAAACAAATATTTAAGATCTTATAATGAATTTGAAGTAGACCAAGTGTAGTAACACCTTATAAGATAATTTGACCTAGAACCTGTCTTACTAGTCATACAATTAAAAGACATGTTAACCAATTTTGTATGACTAATAGAGTGATGGAGGAATAGAATGGTTTTATACCACTTGTTATACTTCAAAATATGGTAAATCATGTTAATGAAGTTACTTAAGTTGAAGAGACATTCCACAATTTTTGCACATGTGCCACACTTCTTTAGAAGCTGTAAAACTACCAAAAATACCCAAAATACCACTTTTCTTCTTAACATTTAGGAGTACTTTTACATCAAGGGAAATCGTAACACCTTCATTAAATAGTCCAAACATAACCCTAAGTGACTAGAAATGACATAAGTGGGGTAAAATGAATGTAATAAAGGTAATGGCATAGTAAATGACCAATGTATATGAATATGAAAAATTATATAGGACACTAATAATCCCCAATAAAAATTTTGAACTATAGGGGGTTAACCTATTTTGTATGGTTAAAATAGTCAACATTTTTAGTAATTTCAAAGGGTGGTATGCTTTTTATGCCCAAGACCAGTAGCCTTAATTTATCCATTGGGATATGGAGTTACCTAAACATATATATGACACTTAATTTTCCTTTTAAATATACCAAAACACAAGAAACAATAATAATAAGACACAAAACAACACACCACACACTTATGCCTCATGAGCACTTATGGAACACACACACACAAACAAAACCAACTAACTCAAAAACAAAATAACCTAAAATAATTATGAAACATGTGAAAACATCTAGTTATGTGGGTTTACCTATAGTATAAGTAGACCTCTAGGTTTAAGGGTTGGATCCTTGAATTTTCCTTGAAGCGCTTATCACCTAAATTAACTATTTATTTATGGGAAAATGGAAAAAATTATGCATGAAATAAATATAATCTAAGGTAGTGATACACCATAAGGATTTTCACAATGCCATCATAATTATTTCACTAAGAAACAAGACCTACAATACTAGCTTCAAAGTCCTAGAAGACTCTAACATTAGTATTTTGATATGGAGGTTATATGAATGAGAAATATCCAAAGTAAATGAGCCAAATATTAGTTACAGATGCTAAGGATACTTGTACAATTTAAAATATACCCATACACTTGATAACAATTCATATGACCTACTAGATTGGATCAACTTGTATCAAGCATGAAAGGATTGAGAGAAAGCAAGGATAGATGAATATCACTTAACTATTCACTATAAATATCTTCACACACTTTAAAAAGATGATATATGAACTCAAAATAGATTTTATTTATTATTCAAAGGAAAATTAAAACATCAAACTAGTAGGGATTCACCACAACTAATGTGGAATTATTCAATAAGAGCCAAAATTGATATTAATTATAGAATGTAGGAGAAGAGAGAGAATAATTAAGTTCAAGACCCCAAAAAACTCTTGTAAAGATAAGAGGAGTTATATCTATATAATAATTATTTATTATAAATACCATACAAGGATAATTTGTAAAATGTCCATCAAGTGCTTAAAACTCACCAAATCTGGTGTAGAAGTCTCTCAACTGGCTTCTTAAAACTATCCTCATCATTTCACCTTCCATGAGTATTCCACATTAGAATAGGAATAGATGACATGATTTCACTATTATGGATAAGTTATAAACATGATCCAACATGCATTGGTTGTCTCCAATATCAATGATATTCTTTTGGACATGAGTTATCACTGCCTATAATTACTATCATCCTCCTTTAGACTTATCTTCAGATTTAGAACTAAGATGCTCATCAGTTTCTCAACCCAATCCATACAGGTGATGGTATGACACTTTTAAATAGTTATTATGACCTTAGATACATTATTAAAACCTTAAAATTCCTTCCAATTTAATTTATCACCTTCTCACTTGGTGGTCACTATCTATTCATTATTCTAGTTTGGATTGGTTGAAGTGGAGGTACTTGTCTACCTTGGTGAAGCAAGAAGGGGTTATATTAATTATTATCCTATTTCCAAAAGTTATACTAACATATTTACACTCCCTTTAAATTTAAAAACATCAAAAACTATCAAAGAAACTAGTTTTACACCCTATTTATACAAGTAGGGTAGAAGTCAGTATGATGGGAAGGCGCCTTGGAGAGTCTCTAAAAGTTCCAATCAAGTTTCTAACAAAATTATTCCCATTTTATGAATTTATATCATATTTTCATCCATCAAGTCATTAACAAGGGTTTTGAGATATTTTGGCTCTTAAGGATTGCTCATATAATCTCGACATTCAATCTTCAAAAAAATCACACTAAGACCTTATTAAGGACCATGTATAAAATACCCTAGCTCCTCAGGATCCCATTCTATGCATCCATACTAATCTGAGATTTTAAAATTTCCTTCTTGAGTTTATTTCATCGTTATCCATACCCTGTCATGTTATCGACCCAATAATTGGCTTCCTCATGTCTTCATCAGCATACCAAATATTCTCACACATTTTACATTTCCCTTAGAACATGTTTTAATTTTATTCAATCCTCATATATGATTATAAGATTTTTTATATCCTCATTAGTAAATAATCCTAGCCTAGGTCTAGTAGGAATTGACTATGCCTATGTGTACTTAGGCCACCATGTTTGGAATATAGCACCTATGAGTTGTTTTCCATGTTATTCTATGTATTGAGAGTATAAAAATATTAGTATAACCATGTTCAAAGTGTTATAATCATGTCTATAACCCATTCTTTATTTAAAAATCTTTAATATGAACCCACCTCCACTTGATAGACTTGATTTGTAATCAACTTGTGATTGTATTCTCACTCGAAAAAACATTCTTATAGGTAACCACTTCATCTTAGGCCTTGTGTCTCATGGCTTAAGACCTTCCTAAAATTATCAAGGTCTATTCATAGTAATTTTATCTTTTTCTCATCATTTATATTCTAGGATAACTTTCAAATTATTAGGCTTTAGTGTACTATCAACCTATAGTTATCTGTGAGTGACCTTTTTCTTAAGCTAGAGGTACACCTATAGGTGGTGGTTTACATCAAATATTAGATATGAAATCCTTTTTATTATCCCATGAGAATAATAGTTTCATTTTTCTTCAAAAGGATTCATTTATTCAAAATTTAGGATTCTATTTCATCTTAATACATTGAAAGGCAAATTAGACTCGCAACACTATAAAGAATACTTACAATCTACAGTGTAAGAATGCATGCAATCTAAGTTTTATATCATCATACTTCTTTGACCCAATAAAAATTTATCATTCTAAATCACTTACATTGAACTTGGACTACATAATGGAGACTTTATACCAATTGGTATCTTCAAACTGTCTCCTTCAAAATATCCAAATAATCGCTAGGTCTTTGTTTGGAGATTTTAAAGTAACTAGTCCCTAAACATGTTCTCTCTATATGAACATGTATATGCAAGATTTTTCCAATTTTATGGTTCAAAAATGGCTTCTATCACATTATTTAACTCCATAATACCTTATGTAAAATATTCAACATGCTCAAAATATTCATTCCAAATGGTCAGACCTCTTGTAGATGCTTGTAGGACTACACATAGATATAGACAAGGCAATGAAGATGAAACATGGATAATATGCATGGTATATAGACTTGTGATCAATATCAGACCTATAAAAAGTATTAAACTAATATTTAAACCTTAAAATACTTTAAATAAGTCAAATACCTCATGTTTTTTATTATCTCCTATGAGGCACCTTAGGTATGCATTAGTGTTGCAAGCTTGTGTATATCAAATAAACTAGTTATTACAGTTAGTCATCTACCACTTATAGGGATTAGATTGATTTATATTATTATAAAAATGTGTACAAATTCTTAAAACCCCTCATTACATCTCTATGAATATTATCAAATCTTCATACACTTAGTTTAATTAATTGTATATGACAATCATGTAAAATGTTGGTTATATTCTTTGTTTCTTGACTAAAAATTCATGTGAGGACATTTTAAACTTATATTATAAGAATATGTGGTTAAAAATACTTGTGAAACATTAAATACAACATATCACCTTCTTTTGAAGACATTACAAGGACATGAGACCATTGCAAATGGTGAAAACCTATATGAAACATAGCAATGGTGCTCTTACCTATAACTTAAGATGTTTGTTCCATAAAATAAAATCTAAAAATGAAAAAAAGTATTGAAACCATAAAATAATTAATTCCACATCCTATATAATCTCTACCACTAATTGTATTATACAGTCAAGCTCATACAAGGAGAAAAATTATACGGTGTGGGGATTAGTATGTAAATTCAGATAGTCAACTTATTAATATTTTTTTTAAGCATGTGAAATGAATATTTGAGTTCATAATATTAATGTGTATCATTCCAAGTATAATAATTCCTGAAAATATCATTTGAATTTAAATCTCTCCTACTATCCATAACATCATAAGACTTGTTGATCAGTTTTGCATGCCTATTGGAGTGATGGAGGAGAATAATTATTTTAAACTAATTTTATAACTTAAAAAGATGATAAATAATTTTAATCAAGTTAGTTAAGATTAATATATATTACACAATCTTGCCACACATGCCACACTACTCTATAAGCCATACAACTGCCAAAACTACCCAAACTGCCACTTTTTTTCTTGTTTCAATGTAATACCTACAAGTTTTAGTTAAATAATGATAATAAATAATAGTATATTGAATATTTGACATTAATTAATATTTATTAACACTTTTACATCAATTAAAACCATACCATCTTCATTAAATAGTCCAAACATGACCCTAAGCGACTAGAAATGACATAAGGGGGTAAAATGAATGTTATCAATGTAATGGAGTATTAAATGACCTAGATATATGACTATGACACATGATATATGAACTAATAATCCCATATACAAGTTTTTGAGCATAGGTGGTTTATCTATTTTAATTTTTTGTCAAAATACTCAACATTCTTTGTGATTTCCAAGGGTGGTATACCTGTTATTCCCAAGACTAGTAGCCTTATCCTATCCATTGGTATATGGAGTCACATATGCATATATATGACACTAAATTTGCCTTTGAAATAGATAAAAACATAATAAACAACAATTAAAAGACACAAAACAACACACCACTCACTTGTGCGTCATGAGCACTTATGAAACACACACACAAACTAAACCAACTAACTCAAAAACAAACTAACCTTAAAGAAACTTCTCCTACTAGGTCAAAGAGGAAGTTTGAAACCTTTCTTTCTCCATGAAATTAAGTAATGAATGAGGCATGTATTTTTTACACTTGGCATTGATGACTCCATCTTCTTCATAGTGTTTGATAATCTCGTTGGCATGATGTTTAATGAAATCAAAGAAGCTACATCCAGATCAACTATGGAAATGAAATCCTCTTAAATTTCAATAGACTCAACCTTCTCATAAGACTCCTCAACTACAACCTCCAATTGTGATTCAACAAGACATACCTTCTTAGTTTCCATGAAGCTGTCAATAAGGTTAGGCTTATTTTCAACTACAAGTTATTAAAGCTCATCAAGGAGCTCTGCATAGTCCACCTAATCTTGTTCATTTTCCTCTATGGAAAACTCTTTCTCCTCCTTCTTATGTATGCGGCTGTCAAATTGGCAAATTTATTAAAGCTCTTGAAAAAGTTCCATTTGTTGTTGCTAATCATACTTTTTCTCTTTGTCTTTGAAAACCACAAACTCTTATACATTCTATTCTTGATGTATAAGGTCACCAAGATGGTATTCTTTATGATCCAATGCATCTAAGGATGGTTCAACATTAGGATAAGTTATTGAATGTTTTTGAAGGATAATTTTTTTCACCTTGTTATCATTTTATTCTTTCATGGTTGCAAACTTTATGATAATGGATTTGAGGCTAATATTCTTGTTCTTGCTCACTACAACATTATTCTTTATGACTACCATATTCAAGGATTATTTCATCAAGGGCAGTAGGTATGGAGTCTTTACAAATTACTTATTTTATACCTTGAATAAACCCTGCATGGATAGCTATAATAGGATATTTAATGTCTTTCTCCTCACTCAAGGAGATAGGTTTATAATTGTATTCACTAATGGGAGTCACTATGGTTATTTCCTCTTTATAGTTACTCCTGGCATCCTCTTGATTAGATATAGTTTGTGATTTGACTTATTTACTTGTTTCCCTCAAAATGGTCTCTTTTTAAAGAAGGGGTGAGGTGGGGGGGTGATAGATAGGCTAATAAGTTGGAGATTGAGTATAAGATGTGGTACAGTGCTTGTGATTAGATTTTAAAAAAATAACTTATTTAGTAAGCTCATGGGTAAATGACAAATTAGGTTAGTTAATTGAAAATATTCCTTATCCAACAGAAGTTCCACCTTGTGAATAGCCTCCCTGATATTCTCCATTAATTATAGATTCAATTTTTTCCTCATTGTCCTCCCACATCCTTAGCCTATTTATTTATCATTTTAAACACTTATTTTATAAGAGTACTTATTTTTTGATATCACTATGAATTTCTCCTTCAAACACCTCACACATACTGATACAAACTTGAATAACACCTTTTAATAATTCCATCAAATTGTTAGGGAGCACATTAAAATCATCATCCCATGTTATCATATCATCTTCATTATTTATCAAAGTTATAATGAATTCCAATAAGGATTTATTATGAGATGGGGTTGATGGAGGAGGAGAAATGTGATATTAGGGATTATGAAGGGCTTCCATTTTTAATACTTGGAGTTTGTATATTGTCTTTTAGTATCTTTGTCTAAACTCAATCGGATCATCTCATTCTTCATGACAAGATAGATAGGAATCCCCTTGAGGTGGTTATGCATCATGTTATGAATGATAGGAAGCATATTAGGATTGATACGAAGGCACTTCTTGATAGGTTTCTTGGTAGCCTTCTTCATAGGGTTGTCTAACTACATGACATCAATATGGAGAGGTAAATGGAAGACCATGGGGCTGCCATTGATTATAATATTGATAGCAATTTTGATAGGACTATTGAGGGGTATAACATGGTTTATAGTAAGGTTGAAATGGAGGTTCATAATAGGGATATTCACTGTATCTATTAATATCAACCTCATAGGCCAAATGAGATACAAGAACTAATCAAAACCTTAAATAAAAGATACATGGGATGACTAAAACTATAATATTTCATACAAATTCATCATTGGTGTGATCTTGCTTGCTTCTAAAATTTGATTGGAGGAAAGATACACCAACAATCTTTCCACTCTCTTGGACCTTGGTCCCATTGGCTATGCCATAATTTTTGTTACCAAATATTTCACCATATAAGATCTTTTTCAAGCCTAATCCATATTTGGGTAACATGGGAATACTTCTAGGTATGTGGGTTTACCTATCATAGAACTAGACCTCTAGGTTTAAGGGCTAACTCCCTAAATTTACCTTGAAGTGATTATCACCTAGAATAACTATTTATTTGTCAGAAAAGGGAAAAAATATGCATGAAATAAATGTAATATAATGGGGTGATATACCAAAAGGATTTTCATAAAACCATCATACGTATTTCACTAAGAAATAATGCCTACAATACTATCTTCAAAGTCCTATAATGCTCTAACATTAATATTTCAATATGGAGGTGATATGCATGAGGACTATCCAAGGTAAATGAACCAAAGATCAATTGAATATAATAAGGCTACTTTCACACTTGAAAACACTTCATATGGCCTGTTATAGTGGAATAACTTGGATCAAGAATGAAAATATTGAGAGAAAGCAAGGATAGATGAATATCACTTAACTATACACTATACATATCTTCACACAATTTGAAAAGATGATACAAGAAATCAAACTAGATTGCATTTATTGTTTAAATTAAAATTGCAATGGTGAACAAGTAGGGCTTCACCATACATGGTATGGAATTATTCTAGAAGAACCAAAATGGCTACTACTTATAGAATGTGAGAGAGGAGAAAGAATGAAGTCCAAGAGCCAAAAAACACTTGTCAAGATGAGATAAGGAATTTTATATAAATATATATATATATATATATATATATATATATATAAAATAGTGAAGTAATAGATAGACCATGTAAGGTCTATTTGGACAAATGTCCCTCAAGGGCATGAAACTCCTAAAATTTGGCATAGAAATCTCTTAGCTAGCTTCTTGAAACTATCCTCATCATTTGAAATTCTATGAGAGCTCCACATCAGAATAGGAATAAATAATATGATTTAATTGTGAGGTGTGGGTTAAAAACATAATCCAACATGCATTGGTTGTGTCCCTAATCACTAATATTCTTCTGGACATGAGTCATCACTACTTGTAGTTACTATCATCATCCTTTAGGTTTGTCTTTAGATTTATCACTAATATGCGCATCAGTTTCTCAACCCAATAAATAAAAATGATGGTATGACACTTTTAAATAGTATTCATGACCTTACATCCATCAGGAAAACCTTAAAAGTCCCTCTAATTAAAATTATCACCTTCACACTTGGTGATCACTCTCTATTCACTATGTGAGTTTAGACTAGTTGGAGTGGAGGTGATTGTAGAGGTACCTATTTTCCTTGATGAATTAAGAAGTGGATATGAGGGGTTATATTATGTCTCATCCTATCTCCCAAAGTTATTCTCACCTCTTGACTCTCCCTTGAACCTATAAAATTTAAAAAACTATCAAATAAACCAGTTTTAAACCTTGTCCATACAAGTAGAGTAGAATTCAGCATAATGCAAAGATGCAATAGAGATTCTTATACAATTTCCAATCATATTCTTGACCAAAATATTACCCTTGAATGCATTTATATCAACTTCTTCTCCATCAGGACATTAACAAGGGTCTTGGAGGGTTTTGAGATGTTTTGGCTCTTAAGGATTGTTCATACAATCCTTATGTTAAATCCTCTAAAATTTTCCACTAAAACCTTCTTAAGGAACCTATAAAACATACCCTAGCTACTAAATCTCCCATTCTATGCTTTTGTACTATTGTGAACTTCTTAAATTACCTTCTTGAGCTTTTATCTTCATTTTGCATAACCTATCATGATATTGAGCCAAGAAATGTCTTCCTTATGTCTTCCTCTACATACCAAGACTTATCACACACTTTAAATTTACCTATGAACATGTTAAAGTATTCTAAAATTCTCACCTAGCCTTTGAAGTGGCGTTATATCCTAATTAAGTAGTAGGCCTAGTCTAGGTCTAGTAGGAATTAACTATGCATATATGTGCTTAGCTACCCTATTTTAATTATAGCATCTATGAGTTATTTTAAATGTTATCCAATGTCTAAAAACACTCCTTAAAACCTTATACAATGTTTCCACAATCTTAAATTCATCATATTGTCATTTGTACACTAAACCTATAGGGTTTCAACACTCAGGGAGTGACATTTATTTGAGATAGAATATAGGGAACTTCCCATATTATATCAAATATACCAAATATATGAGAGGATTGAGTAGGTGATGGATATATTTTATAAAAAAAATTGTGATAACTCAAATCAATATCCCCTCCAAATCTTACAGACCCCAAGGCAAACTTTTAGAATTATTGACTATGTGTAAGGTTTATGTGTTGACTACAAGTTATGTATTACAACCCACCATGCTCTATTATCCATGTATTTAGAGTCTCAAAATATTGGTATAACCATGGATAATTTGTTCTAATCATGTCTATCATCCATTCCTTCTTACCAACTCTTTAAGATGCACGCACCTCCACTTGACAGATTGATTGGAAGTCAACTTGTGATTGTATTCTCACTTAGAAAAACATGCCTATAGGTAGAAACTTCATCTTAGGACTTGTGGCTCATGGTTTAAGACCTTACTAAAATTATCAAGGAATTTTCATCATCATTTAAACTTGTTCTCATCATGTATATGCTGGAATAAACTTTTGATAGTTAGGCTTTATTGTACTATCAACCTACATTTAGCTATGAGTGACCATTTTCGTAATGTAGAGGTACACATATAGGTGGTGGTTTACATAAAATATTTTTTACTAAACCATTTTGATTTTACTTTATGAATCATAGTTTTATTTGTCTTCAAAAGGAGTTATCTTTCTAAAAGTTAGGCTTCTATTGTATCTTAATACATTGAAGGGCCACATGGACTTGTAATAGTGCAAGGAATACATTCATTCTATAGTTCAATAATGCATCAAATGAGATTCTTATATCATCATACTCCTTTTACCTAATAACCCTTTGTCATGCCAAATCACTACTCTTGCAACCAGATAGCATAATGAAAATATTAGACTAGTTGGCATCTTCAAAATTTCTCATCATGAAAATATCAAAAGAATGGCCAAGTCTCTAATTAGATATTTTAATGTAATCATTACCTAAACTCCTTATATATATATATATATATATATATATATATATATATATATATATATATATATATATATATATATATATATATATATATATATATATATATATATATATATATATATATCAACATGGATCTTCAAGTTTTCTTTCCATTATATGGTTTCAATATGGTTTCTATGGCATTATTAAACTCCATAATACCTTAAGGAAGATATTCAACATGCTCAAACTATTCATTCCAAATTCTTAGACCTCTTGTGGTTGCTTGTAGGTAGACACACAGTTACAGACAAGGTAGTAAACATGAAACATAGATGATATGTATGGTATATGGCCTTGTGATCAATATTAGACCTCTATAAATTCTTCAACTGATATTTTAAACTTGAAATATTCCAAACAAGTCAAATACCTCATTCTTGTTATTATAACATGTGGGTCACTTGTTATGTATGCATTAGTATTACATGACTATGTATATAAGAGAAACTAGTTGTCACAGTCAATCATATACCAATTAGAGGGTTTAACTTGATTTCTCTTAGTTTAAGGTGTCTAACTTATTAAAACCCCTCATTGTATCTCCATGGACATTCTCAAAGCTTCATACGCCTTTTTAATCTGACTGCATATGACAATCATGAAAAAATTTAGACGTATCCTATGTTTATTGACTACAACTCCATGTGAGAACCTTTGGAATTGAACTTAGAGGATAGGTGGTTTTCAAGACATGGGAAACATGAAATAAAACATATCACCTTATTATGAAGCCACTACAAGGATATGAAACCTCTAAAAATGATGAAAACCTATCTGCAACATAGAAATGGTGCTCTTACTAGGGTAAATTTTAAGAGCCTATATCTAAAACCCCCCATAGATTCATTTAGGAAAATACAATTTGTAGCCTTGGTAAATCAGTAGGTCCATAATTTACACCCATTCATCTAACCATATTTTTATTTTAATAGGTTCAATCTAAGATGAAATTTTTTTTAGGCTAATTTGAATGACCTAACAGAGATGAATAAACCTAATAGGCTCCACCAATGGGAGACCTATTTGGCTATGCCATCAGTAAGTTGTTATGTCAATGGGAGAGTCATTCAACTCTATTAATGGAATTGCCATTCATATTTACTAATGGCATATCCATTTAGATCTATAGATGCCACAGTCATTTGGATTTACGCACTCAATGCCACTCTACTCTATCAATGGAAGATCTAAAAGGTTCTACCCATGGTAGAGCCAAAAGGGTCTCCCACATAGATTTACCCATGGTAGACCTAAAATTTTATCCCATTGATAAATTTGAAATGTTTTGATCATAGTAGAGCCAAAAGGCTCTACTTGTGACAGAGTCATTTGGCTATGCTGATGGTGTAGCCATTTGGCTCTATCGAATGACTCTATCAAATGAGATATCTGAATGGCTAAGCCATTGGTAGATCCAAATGGTAGATCCCTTTCAGTTGGGTGGAACTATTGGCTATGACATCTAGAAAAAACCTTTTGGGTAGAACAAGTAGATATATAAAATGGATATACCGAATGGATCTATTGAACATCTAGACTGAACATCTCTACCAAAGAGCCATACTGAATAGTTGGACCAAACTAGAGGGTTACTATGGGGTCCTTTAAATTATGCCCTTAGCACTCATTTGATGTTTTTGATTTTACCACCACATCCCCCCTCAACCCCACCCATATCAATTCACCATTGACTAGTGCCAATCCCATGTAGTTTGAAGACCATACAATAGCCACTGCCAGATGCATACCTTATACAATGATTTGAGGAATATCTTGTAGATTTACCTAGCTATATCCTACATAAATAATTGTTCACATTTTTTAGGAAGAGATTTATAAATATGAAGAGATATCAAATTTACAATGGGTTCATATGTGGAATTCAAATTCTATGTGTCAAGAGTTACCAAAAATGATGGTGTGACTCTACAAGTATTCCCATTGCTTTACACTCACTGATAAAAAAATGAATCAAGAACTGATCAAGCTACCTCTGGTAAACAATGTCATGCATCCATTAGATACCTCTAGAATCAATATGGAATCATATGGTCTAGCTAAAACATGGTTGATAATATCTATTGTGAAATTTTGGGGCATGATTTAGTCGATAGGGATAATGACCAACAAGAGATGGTAGTTGAATAACGATCAGTCAATAAAAAATATGAAACTATTGGTGACATAAAGATTAAAGTATTGCATAAAATTAAAGATTATATTTATCCTACTCATAAATTCCATGCAACATTTCAATATTTATGTCACCAAGGGTTTCATCCTTTTTATTGTCTGATCATTGTTGAACTGCCATCTCTTGTTGTTTGTTATCCATATCATCTAAATTATGCCCACATATTTTCAATAGACATCATCAACCACTTTTTTATCTATTTCATATGATTTTTAATGTATTATGAAGCTATCCAATGGATCCATGACATGGTTACCATACGTAACTTAACCAATTCCTGATTTTATTTTTTTCATATCAATTGGTTCTTAAAACAAAGGCAATACTTATAAAAGATGCACTGTCATATTTTTCTTACTATTAACACATGGAATATAAATTACCATTATAAACCCCTTGTAAATTTTATTTCTCTTCATATTTAGAAATATTCCCTTTAACAAAATGTGAAATTTCTATTTCTATAGGATACACAAGCAAATGTAAGGGTGCACATGTAGTGTTTTATTTGTACATTGCATTAAAAGTTACTTTGATATCCTTCAACAAGTGTGGTACATTTAATGGTTGTATATTTAAATGTTTTAAATTTTGGTTTCTTTATTCTTTTCCACCTAGTCCTAGTAGGATTTGGTAATACATTCCTTGTTTTTTTTATTTTCCTTTCTTCTTCCCATGCCATTCAGCTTTAACTCTGGTGAAGGTTTTTGTAGTTCCATTCAACAGTCTGATTTGACACTATAATTTGGCTCTATTTTTAAACACTTCCATTTGGTAGTGTCATTAAAAACTAATGTTCATCACTTCCACTTGGATATGTCAATATTCAAAGGTGTTATCTTGTTTGATAGTCAGATTGAGGGGTATATTATATATATGTGGCAAATTAAATTATTTTTGAAGATATTGATGTAAAGGTTTGGTGAGATAACCCATAAAATAATTTATATCCCTAAAATTTTGATAATACAAATCCATTTGTCAATCTTAAAAAAATTCCAAAACTAAAATCTAAAAATTAGAATATTCATAAATTAATGAATATTCATTGCTAAAATTTACCCTAGCTCTTACTTACAACTTAAGATGTTTGGCCCATTAAATCATTTTTAAACATGAAACCAAATATATAAACTATGAAATAAGTAATTTTTCATCCTATATAATAACTTTCACCAGTTAGATTGTATGAACAAGCTCATATAAGGAGAAAACCTATAGGGTGTGGAGATTAGTATGTAAATTGAGATAGTCAAATTCTTAATAATGGTTCATCAAACATGGACATACAATATATATATTTTACCATGAATTTTAATAATACTAAGTGTACTAACACCCCATAAGAGCATTTGACCTAGAACCTCTCCTACTAAATGTACCATTAAAAGACCTTGCTAACCAATTTTGCATGCCTAGTGGAGCAATAGAGGAGCAGAATGATTTTATACAATTTTTTAGACATAAAATTATTATCATGAATGTTAATGAAGTCAAAAAATATTAATATACATTCCATAATCTTTCCACACATTCCACACTTCTTTAGAAGCCATACAACCATGAAAACTACCCAAACTATCATTTTTCTTCTTGTTTCAATGTAATACCTAAAAGTTCCAGTTGGGGAATGATAATCACTAATAGGATATAATGTACTCTATTTTTATTAATAATTAGGAATGATTTTACATCAAGGTAAATTGTACCATCTTCATTAAATAGTTTAAACATGATCCTAACTGACTAGAAATGAAATAAAGGGGTAAAATGAATGTGATCATGTTATTGACATATTAAATGACCCATATATAGGACTATGACACATAATATAGGGAAATAATAATACCATATACAATTTTTTGACTATAGGGGATTGATTGATTTTGACCTGTGGTCAAAATAGTCAACATGAATTATGTAGATAACACATTGAATTGCATAAACTTAATATGTTATAGAAAAAATGAATCAAATCATATAACTAAGACAAATATAATGTATTTTAAATTAATATTTATTAAATTCATGGATATCATATAGGAAATTAACTACATCTAAGAATGGATTTGATGCTACAACATGTTACAATCTTTTAGGAGATTTGAATCTACAATTTTTTGATTTTGTACATTTATATGTTATTACCTTTATATCACTTTCAAACCAATAGATTATATATTTCATTTATAACTTTAAAATTACACAAAAAAAATTAAGTTAAGACATGGAACCCATTAACATACACTAAACAAACCATTCCAACATATTGTAATCCTATTTAAAAATTCAAAATTACAATATAAAATGATTATTTAAAAATGAAAAAATAAATATTTATCAATTTAAAATTTTCATACCATAAACATAACTATAATATTTTGAATACATTTAATTAATGAAGTGACACCTATGCACATCCACCCAGTAACTAATCCAATATTATAGCATTGTTTTAAAATGCAAATATGGAAACTCAATAATTTTTTTAGGTTCTTGATTAGTTTTTTTACTCCAAGGTACATGAATGCTTATTATTATTCTCGCTTTGTAATATTTATTTTCCAAGTAGTATATTTTTAATATGTATGGTGAATTTGATTCATTGTTTGTAGTAGTTTCTATAATGAGCAAAGAAACTATATTACATACATGAATGAACCTTATTAAGCATCAATGAATAAAAAATACCTACTAGTATGAATTTTGTGTGTTAGTAGAAGTGGACAAGGAAGAGGCTATATAAAAATAAGAAAATGAAGAGGTAATCATAACTCAAAAAAAAATAAAACTTTTAATTTTGTTATTGGAAAAGTTTTAGTAATTATGAACACAATTGCTAGAAAAAACACAAGAAAATTGTTAATTTTTTTTTCGGAAATGAACTTCCTAAAGAATATACATAAATTTAAACATCATTCTTGAAAAACATTCAAGATGACACATTATCAATCAATCCACGGAAGGAATGCATTTGTTAGAAAAATGTTTGTCATTAAGAGAAACTACACAACTTGATACATTAGATTTGTAAATAAGGGAGTCAACTTGCCTTAACTAATGTGTTATAATTTCAAAATAAGGAAGTTGACTTAAACCAAATAACGAAAGGAAAATTTTCTATTTAAAAGAGAGGGCAAGAGATGATTTGATAAATATAAATCAAGAGAGATAACCATTATAAGGTTCAAGTTAAGATTACTCAAGTCCTAACATCCCCCTCTAAACTACACTATTAAACTCAATTATTAAGATTGAGCTATTAGTCTCTTTATGTTTGTTGCATATGATCTTGAAAGAACCATGAAAAAATATTTTTTTATAAAAAAAGTATATAATGTTAAGAAAAAATTATAAATGGTTGATGATTTATTCCTATTCAAAATAATATGTATTGCAACTTAATTTTGAGGTAAAACATAATATTCAATTAATGCCAAGTAATTGCTCCTAGTATGGGCACATGTTCATGTACACTTGTATAAAAAATTGTTTTTTCTTGGATACCATTCAAAAAAATATCCAAATTAAATTTCAATACATAATATGAAAAGGATTAAATAAAAGTTAAATAACCACAAAATATTTAAAAACAGTATTGATAATTTTAAGTCAAATGTCATGATATTCATTGGTTAAACTTAGAACAAGTACATAATGCAAATGTATACATAAAATTCAAAATAAATCAACAAATTTATTATATTAATATTAATCTAAATTGAGATCATCAATAATTATAAATATAATAAATTGAAAAAATGTAGTGGCATATGATTAGAAAAAGTATGGAGTTTCAACAGTAAGGAATTGAAAAAATCAAGGTGAGAGAGCAAATGTGCAATGAGAGATAATTTTAAGTATGAAATTTATAATGAGAGTTAATTTTTTTATTATTGTTTTCTTTTGATAAAATGAATGTGAGAGTGTATTTTAGGGTTTCCCCATAGTTTTATTTATTTATTTATTATAAAGTCTAACTTTAAAATTTTTAAGTTAAAATTATATATATATATAGACACACACACACACACATAGTGGGTTTTGTCTAGGTATGGCACGATTACTTCCAAGTAAAGTTAGGTATGCAAGGGTTCATCCTTGTATGAACCCATAAGTAGTTAACACTATTAGGGAGTACATGGGTTGTATCAAGAGTAGCATCACACCATTACTAGTATCTAGTATGCATAATACTAGGAACAACTCCTTTGGTTGAAGGATCTAGTAACATATAATTAATGTTGATACATGTATATTTTTTTTATTTTAATAACCCTGTTCTACACTTTGTAAAAAATATAGGAAAATATTTTTGTATATTTTGGCTATTGACAAATATATTTATAAAAAAATTGAGAATAAATATCCAATTGGAAAAAATAGCCCATACTAAATACCATGATAAATATTTTTTCAAAGTAGATTTTTTTCAACTTTGATTGTCAAATCTATGCCATTGCTAAGGATTGGAAGTGATAATTTTGGGTGTGTCTACATGTAGGTTGATTATGATTGACCCATGTTTTATGTTCATTGTAGGAGGTCTTTTTTTAGAATACAAGTTTGTTGATAGATTTCACACACTTAATGGATTCTCTAATCCAATTTAAAGTAAAATAGGAGTTAATTAAACTATTTTCCCTCTCTCCCCAAATTTATTTAGGATTTACATTCATGAGGTAAATAATTTTTTCATGAGACATCACATGATAATAATAAACGTACTCTATATTATGTTAAATGATATATTTTCTTATTTTTAGGGATGTTGTGATTTTTTTAGAATTTTTTCTTGATAACGTCCAAAGACAACTTGATTCCTTTCCTTATTTTTGTCACAAATGTTATCTTATTGTCAAACTCCGTAAGACTGTGGTTATAGTTTTCAACACTAGTGAATATTATATGGCTCAACTACATTTCTCCTTCAAATAGGAACCCTTTTAAACTATAACATCTTATACTTATTGGTGTCCATTTTTTTTGACCTTTTAAATTGAAATTTTCTACTCTCTCATATCTTTGTAATAGTGTTCTTAACTAATTGGTTTGGAAAGGAAATGATTTAAATTTTTTTTAAAGACATTATTATTAATATGAAAAATTATAACTCACTTGTAAAGGCCATAACACTAATTAAAATTATGGGCCCATCATTTGGGTGAGGTTTATTGGGCACATATTGAGAGAGTTTAAACTTATATTATTTTAATATATGATTTAATGTAATCCAAACATTCCAAATGATATTACAAAGGTTGAGTTTGGGGCTCATACACTTCATATAGGAGCTAATTTTAGGCTTACCTCCTAATTACATAGGAGTTAGACTCTTAGTGATGAATAAGTGATATACCCCTCTTTGGCTTTTTTCTCTTCATATGAGATTTATTTATGTCCTTCAGAATGTGTATTTAAGAGAAAAATTTAGTTGTAACTAATGATGGATAGACTAATATATCTATTGGGACTTATATAAATCATCTTACCCATTTTAAATACTCATTGAATTATCCAATCCATTTAGTTGAAACTACACAGGCTAAATTCAATCATATTATTAGATATTACATTTATAATAAATTCTTCTAGGTTATGTGAACTTATCTTTTTTGATTATTTGGTTCTATGGTAGTATTTTTTAAGATATATGTCTTTAAGTTATAGACGATACTATTATTTGACCAATATAATTTCATTAACATTAGTCTCATAGCTTAAAATTTTAAATGAGTTCATTGAGGACATGATTATATTGGCACTAAATTAAAATAAATTACCATTTTAATTGTGAAGATTGAATATGTAGGTTATGTATACTCTATGAGATTTATTATGGGGATAAATTCATTTTTATTTGGGATCCATCAACTAGGAAATTTGGTGGAGGTATTAGTGTATCTATAGAGATGATGAATGTAATCTATCTATAATTTTTTTATGATTATGATTATAGATGATTGTGTCTCCTCCTTTGAGTGATGATTACTACTATAGAGAAGAACATATTTCAGGATAGTCTAAGGCAATGTGGTTTAAAATTCATATTTTCCATTCCCTTTCAAAGGCTAGTGGTAATAAGAGGAAATAAATTATTCCATAGGACATGAAGACATACCATGAAAATTATCATACAAATTGGATAATGTATTAGTGCAAGTTATTCCAACACACTCTAAAATCATAATCAACACATGGTAAGCACATTCTAGACTTATTTTAGATACAAGTATTCTCTCCAAACCCATACCATTGGCTTCATTGGTTTTTCTAGTGGCTTGGAAACATTAGGTGTTTAAAGGATTAATATCTTCCCACCAAAGATACCAGTGTTATCTCCAATAAGACCATATCATTATCTAGATGATATTCATCCACTTCATCTAGATGACATTATAAAATTTGATAGTTTTATGAGTAATTCCAATGTCAATAAAATATGATCAAAGATGTATTCTATTTTTTCTATTTATTTTTCACACATTCTCACTTTTTTTTATGAATTATAACATAGTTAATTTTAAGTAATTTTTTCTATAGATGCTCAATGCACTTATATAGGTTAGATTAATTTTTTTTGTAATTTTTAAGTGTATTGACCTACCTTAATTATTTATAGACATTGATAGTTTTTAATTTTATTTATAAACTTTGGATCCCATTTGCTAGTCACTTGTTGTAGTTATGCAATGGTTCAACTAGATAATCCAATTTCATCTTATACAACCATGATTATGATATTTCATTCCATATTTTTTAGGGGGTTAGAATAATTTTTGGTATATTTTATGCATTTACACAATGGTTCAACTAGATAATCCAATTTTATATTATGTGACCATGATTATGATATTCCCTTCCATCTTGTTTGGGCTAATAAGAATCATGTTTGGAATTTACTTTATTTGGATCCACAATATTAAAGTGAAGGTTTTATTAGTGGATTTATATTATTATGAGTGATTCTTGATTATAAGCCTTTAATATTTTACATCTAGTGCTAGATAGACTAGTTAATATCATACACAAGGTGGTCTCCCTCCATATCTAGAAATTTAACCCTTTTAAATTGTTTAGTATGTAAGGATTTGATATTAGAGGATAAATATATGGGATAAAGGACATTTCTAATGGTTGTCTCTAATTTTAGTTTTATATTATAATAAAATTTGTCTTTATAATCTTATAGGGTATAGTTTACATGTCCTTGGTAGCATGTAGAGGTAGCTCGGATTATGAACTCAATGCTTGACTTACTTCATAGTGTGGAGTGAGGGCCCACTTTCCACTGATGAAAATTTTATAAGGGGAATTGACCCATGTTAGAATAAATTGATATATTTACTAATCTAAATGGCCTCAATTTCCTGTGATTATTAAAAAATAAAAAATAAAGAGGAAAATATCTTTATAATTGGAAGCTTTCAAATGCTTCCTTCCTAGCAAAAATAGTGAGCCATTTTTACAAATGGGTTGTGGGTTATGATGCACATGTGGTAATGAAATTTTATCTTGATTTTAAGATCCCTATTTCTTTATGTGGTTGTTTAGCTATATTTTATTTTCAAGTGTTTTATTAATATTGGTATTTTAACATACTTGATTATGGATAATGGTAAATATTGGTATGTCATTTTGATTTTCGGTGTAATATTTTAAGGTAGTAATTTTTTAAAATATCCTATTAAAATTATGGGAGATGGTTTTTTTATTGAAGGCACTATCTTGTGCATGCACTCAACTATTAAATCAATTACAAGTAAGAATACAATATTTCTATTTTGTTTGTATTGTTGTATTAGGTTGGTAATAAATATGCCTTTATGCACTTGTTTTACTTATATAGATTTTAACTACATAAAACCTACAATAAGTACATTGTTGATTTTTTAGATATTATGGGGGGAAAATATAATATTTTAGGCAAGGGAATATCACCTATCATAAACTAGAATTACTTATTTTTTGTATAAAGATTTAATGCTATATATTAGTAATTATATAAGGAAAACTAAATAATCTAGTAGAGGTATATCTAAGTTACTTACTATGTATTCAAGGCTCAAAATTTTGGAAATAGGGTTTCCCTTATGAGTGTGTGGGATTCCCATCCTGATTTGAACCTGTCTTTTTTTTCAGTATCACCTCCTAATGTGAAATAGGAAAAAAAGTGTGAATGGAAATTAAATGATTATAAAATTGAAATAAATTTTAATAATGTCTACTAGATGCATAGGTAACGTCTGTGGGACCACCATACAAGAATACAATATATGAGTGAAATAAATAATAATGGTAGTGGTAGTGGCACTTAGCTTTATTTTCTCCATATTACTGAATAGATTTCTTGGTTTCAAGTTTCAACCCCTTCTATAGTGTCTCTAAATATAATTGATACTATTTTAACTCTAAACTATGTGGTAGAGTACCTTATAAATAATATTAGAATTGAAAACTAAGTACAAGTGCCATTTGGATGATATATATATATATATATATATATATATATATATATATATATATATATATATATATATATATATATATATATATATATATATATATATATATATCATCCAAATGGCACTTGTACTTAGTTTTCAATGCTAATATTTTTTATAAGATTATATATATATATATATATATATATATGATTACTTGTAATTTACTAAAGCTCCATAATAAATATGCATGTTTTTCTCAAGAGTACAAACTAGGGATCCATATTGGGCCATAAGGAGATGATTTACATGCCTAGACTGTCATAAGAAGATGATACATATTAATGTCTTATAGTAGAAGACAAAGCAATAAAATCCATTTGATTTTTCCATGTGATAATCCCTATTTTTTATCTATTAATTGTACCCAAATATGGCTCTTTGATTCAATTAAGGTGAAATGAGACAAATATAAACATGCTCAGGACCATATCAAGGCCTTTAAATTAGGATATCTAAGACTCATTTCTATTTATAACAGATGCTTTATTTTTATAGACCATAATAATTTGGTGTTTCAAGTTCAGGGGGAATCAGTCCAAAGGACTCAAGGTTTGAAAGTGTTACATATGTGATGACAAAGTTAAATGTGTGATGACAAAGATAAATGTTGGATCCCTTGGTGATGTAGTTTATATCTCACTTACCGACATGGGGATGGTGTGGGGCGGAAACTATTATTGTATGGGGGTCTAGGGGTATACTAATAAAATTTGGTATGAATAAGGTCAAACTAATTAGTTTTTCTTTTTCTTCCCATTTCAAACTTTATTTATGTCCTTCTAGTGATGAATAAAAGGAGGATATGTCTCATGTATAATATGCTAGTGAAATAGTAATTTTAATTTATGTTATGGTATATACAATATTATACATTTCAAATGTATTTAGATTTTTCATTAGATATATGGAAAATCTAGGTAAATAGCATTGGGAAATAATGAAGTGTGTGATTCACTATTTACAAGACATGATTGACTATTGCATCACTTATAATAGATCTAGCGATTATATTTATGGATATGTTGATTATAATTTTTAAGGATATGTAGACAAAAGAAGATAAAAATTTGGTTACATTTTTACATTTGTAGATGGACCCATTAGTTGGATGTCAAAGCTTCAAAAGATTGTTATTACATCAACTAAAGATGCAAAATATGTGGTTGGATATCATCCTTGTTAGGAGGAAATTTGGCTAAAAGGTTTATTAGGAGAGTTTGGAAGAGAGTAATAAAAGATGAAGGTATTATGTAATATTCAAAGTGAAATTTATTTGCCGAGAATCCAACTTATAATAGTAGGATAAAATATATTATAGTAGACTACCATCTCATCAGATAGGTGATTATGGAAGGAAGAGTAACACTTGAACACAAAGGAAAATAGTGTTGATATGTTCAATAAACCAGTATTGTTAGATAAGGTTAAATGGTGTTTGGCTTCACTTAGCTTGAATAAAAGGTGGTGAGTTGGTCAGCAAGATATCAAGTAGAAATTATTGTCAAGGTGGAGATTATTAGATATGTGACAATAAGGTTAAATGTTAGATCCATTTATGGTGTAGTTTGTATCCCACTTCCAAATGAAGGGGTGTGATGGGGAACACTCCCCATTCCCCAAAATTATTATTACAAGTGGGTCAAGGGCATGATACCCCTAAAGTAGAAATTTAAGGAGTCAAATCCCTATTTCTAGGAAGCTGAATTCCACTAAATTTTATTTTTAGGAAAGAAAGTACTATTGCAAATTATCCAATGTAATTTTAGGAGGAAGAATGCTAATGGTTCTTTGCCAATTATGTGTATTTACCTTTGTGTATTCACATGTAATCCATTTATCTTAGATTCAATAAACCCTAATATCTTGCACTGTAGATGTTTTATTAGCTCTAGATAAAGTTCTATAATGTAAATATGGTGTTTAGTCTCATGCATCATTATTCTATACATTTGAATTATCTTTTTTATTATGAACTTGTATTATATTAACTTATTTTTTTCTATAAATTATCTAGTTACTTGTAATTTATGATGATTTTTCATGTAATCTATTCATCTTGGAGTTAATAAACCTTGATATTGCACTGTGCATGTCTACTTAGCTTTGTTAAGGTTTTAGCACGTTAATATGGTGATTTGTCTCATTAATGGTTATTTTGTTTGTTTTAATTTCCTAATAGCAGGAATGCCTTGATGTGGTTACTTACATTATAAAATTGATGAATTAAAAGCTTTATGATGGACTTTGACTCTCCACAAGATATTTCAAGGTTTTAATACTATAACTAATGACAAAGAACTAAGAATTGATGATTTTCCTTACAAATTATATAAATCCACTTGGGAGTTAATTGGGCCTAACTTGTTCCATGTCTATAAATAATATCTATAAATAAAATGATTAGGTTTCATTATTGATCAAAGTAACATAAATCTATTCCCAAAGTGGACAACCTAATACTTATCATCAGCTAAATCCTAATCAATTTGTTTAATGTGTTTTATAAGATCATTGTTAAAGCTCTTGCTAACCATCTTTGACTTAGTATGCATACCATTATTTATGTATATAAAAATAGGTTTATTAAAAGTAGATATATTTTTCACAATGTTATTACTTGGTGGGAAGGAATGAAATAGGTAAGAGTCTCTCATCATAGAACCATTTTTATCAAACTTAATTTTGAGAAGGTTTATGATAGGATTGAATGTCCTTTCATCTTTTCCATGTTTCAGGGTCATGGTTTTGGCCAATTCTTTCTTTTAGTTATCTAAACCCTCTTCCCAAATACCTCAATGTATCTCAATATAAATGGTGTCAAATATGACTAGATTGACCTTGATCACTCCATTCATCAAGGTTTCCCATTGTACCAACATTATGTGTCATATTTATAGAAGCTTTGAGTTATTTTTTATCCCATAACATTGATTAGGGCCTCCTTTGAGGCATTTTTATTCACCTTTGATCCTATCAATCCATTAATAGACATTTTACATATGGCACCTTCCTAGATTTAGAACAACAAGATTGACATTCAAATAGGTTATGCATTGTCTTACCATATTTTGTCTAGCCTCTAGATTAAACTTACAATGGATCAAAATCCAATACTTTAGATAGATTATGATGCCCGTGCTAGTTTAGTTGAATAATATTAAATGGAAATGGATCAACAAAGGGGAAAAAATTCAAGTTCCCATATCTAATTATTATAATATGACATTAATAACTTTGGAAAAAGGTGGAATATTGGGTCACCGAACCTCTCTCTCAGTAAGGTTTTATATGTGCATTAAAACTATGACTGCTACTAATGTTTATTATTCATCAGGTTTTGGGACCCTCTAAATCTTCCTATGATAAGTTGGCCAAAATTATTAGATATTTTATTCATTCCCACAATAATAAAGTGTAGGGATTCCACATAGTCACATGGTATATTTGTTGTCCCCCTCATGATGAAGGAGGTACATTATAATTATTGACATCTATATGCATCATTGATTTATGTGCAAAATGGGTGGTTAGAGCTATCAAAGGTAATGAGTTTTATAAAATACTTATACATTATGGTATATAATCTAGATTGAGTTGGAAAAATATTTATTTCTACACTCTTCTAATTATTTTTTCTCCTATCAATATTAAAGGATAATTCATGGCATAGAGTATCTGAAAGTCATGTGAGGTTATCAATCCCCATTTAAGATAGGTTAGAGATGGCTCTTGTAGTTATCTTTATTTTAATAACCATAATCTCTAGTGGTCTACCATTATGATTGATACTATTTTTTTGTTGGCAGAACTACCTAGTATAAAAGTTTTGAGGATCTTATAAAAAAAGGATTTATACTATAAGGGTTTTGATATCAATGTGTTATTGAGAACCTTGACCTATGCCAAAAGAAATATTCAATTTATTTAATTCTAACATACCTAGTTTAGTCTACATCCAGGAGTTAATACCTAATGTCATGTTACATAAGCTATATCTACAAAATTCACATGCATGATTGAAAGTTTAGAGGTGGAATTTTAATACCCATCTTGGGAATTTAATTTCATGCCTCCTATATCAAGTGATGATCCCCTTTTATTATACTCTTTACAAGTTCAATATGCATTGGAACCTTAGTTCCTTACCAAATACATGGCTATACAAGATCAAAAAAAATGGATGACCAAGAATGAGCTAAACCTAGCTCATTTTATTTATTGTCAAGTTCATTGAGGCCTTCTACTTGGTGAGCATGTTTCTTAAATTAGAATTACTCAACCCAAGTTATTAACTGATAACTATCTAAAGACTTTCAAGCATAACTTTGTGTCATGCCCCAAACGGTAAGATGTGTGCCATTGGATATATTGTCTCTTTTAACCCTACCCTCATAAACCTTTATCATGGTGCCTATCCATATTTGGGGACTATTCTAATTTCTTAGGTTCTATTGATTTTATATCCAAATTTTTTATAGTTTTTATCTTGTTTTAAATATGAAATGCTAGAAATTGTGATTTATTTAATGAGGAATTTTCTTAAAATTTCACTATTAATAACAGGGTTTTTATATGATATTTTAGCCTTCATGCATATATAATTCCAAACAAATGGAGTGTCTATAAAGGTAATACATATTCAAGAGTTGCTCAATCACTAGGAGAGTGTTCCCTATACTATGAGCTAGGTCTCCCCAAACTTTCCACCATAAGAGAAACCACCTCTAGTGCCAAGATACTAATGGAGCCACTCACTTATTTGTAACCAATTCTTTCTTCCTCTAAAACAAGGGAGATGAAGAGAACTATTTCCATGTTTTAAAATGGATTTTGGTCCTTCTTATTTTGGATTTGAGTGAGCCCATCTGACACTATGATACAACCTCTTGATGGATGTTACATGACTATTAAATTGGATCTTCCAACACCCATAAATGCTTGCGAGGCATTGGATACTCCTTTGGTGGAGGTTTCTTCTTTATCCACTGTACCTCTCAATTATGATCCTTTGCCTCCTTTTGTAGTGGTTAAAAGTGATTAAAGTTTCTTTTATATGTGTATGATATATTTTTCATTATATATTACCTATCATAAATTATCAAGTATTGTTCTAATTTTTTGATACCATGTTTTGAACTATATTTCTTATGATGAAGAGTTTAGGCCATCTATACAAATTGACCACCTTATTAAGTAACCTTTTGTATTAATATTTTCATTTGTAATAGTTTTTTAGTGTATCATTATAATAATAATGTGGGTTTTTGAATTTATCAAGGTAAACAAGATATAATGGCTTTCTATTCCATCATGCCAAGAATCGTATATTCCCAAATTTTGTCTAAATTTATATTTTAATCCTAAAGCTAGGACACTAAGATTTATGTTGATGACTAAATCATATGCCCTATTATTTCACATACCAAATAAATATTTTATAGTTTTTTGAAGATTTAACAACAAAAATTATAACCACATGATTCACACTTTTGAGTTTAATATTTTTTGGTATCAAAGGCACAATATAGACTTTATTAATTTTTGGATAAATCTAAGAACTCAATAAAAAATACATTTTTAATATTATGGAGTACCATAATGACATGTTATAGCTTAGTACAGTTACCCCTTAAAATTTCTTCATTTATAGTCTATGTCTTATGAGATTGAATGACCACTTCTCATTGTGCCTTCATTACTGACATTATATAAAGAGAATAAATAGTGTGTATAAATTTATGTTCAATATATTTAATATTAATCAAAATTAAATATGAAATCAAATTCTAGTTATAAGTGTCATATCTAGTTTTTTGATTTGTAGCTCTAACAAATTTTCTAATTGATCTATTCCATTTTTTTGCCAGTTAATTTGATCACCTGCATAATGTCAAATAAATATATTAATAAATGTTTTCCCAAAAAAATCATCTAATTTAATCATTATAGCACAAATATTAGTTTAGTGTCCACTTGTTGAGGAAATCAAAACCTAAAATTTACTGAACTAAATTTGCATGTAAACATACTAAATGTTTTACATACCTTATGTTGACCATGCTAAAATGATTCTCCACCTTGATCATAAGATTAATTATACATATTATTCAAATTGGTCACATCATTAAAAATTTAAATGGAAATTTAAGTATTTTTGCCTTATTAACAATTCTAAAATTACTCTACACCTTACTCATAACTAGCAATTATTGTAAATGTTCAACTTACATCAAAAGGTATGTTGGTTTTTATTTTGGTAATGTAAGGATTTGTAAAGTGAAAGAGTTTAAATCCATACTAAAATCTTATTTCACTATAAAATTATGACCACTAACCATGGCTCACATTTTTTTATATAGCTTTAAGAAATAATAATGTAGTTTTTTTGTTGGGGGATCAAACCAACAATAGATTACAATTGTGACAGCAATAAACACGGAATTAAACCAGATTGACAAGTAATTAGAATGATAATAGCAAGAGCAAGAGATACAAGAAAACACCCTGAAAACTTGTATTAAAAAACTCTTTACAAAAGGAATACAATTGAAGAAAGCTTCTTTCTTCCACACCTCTCCTAGATGTATAGATCTCTCAATAGATCTCTATTCCTCAAGAGCTCTCTCTCTCAAGAACAATCAACTCCAACAAGCCTGGATTGATTCAATTATGTACTGTTCTTCTCATACAATGAATTACAATAATTCACCCAACTACTACAAAGCTAAGAAGATCTAATTCTACATATAGAATTAGGAGACTTGAGCATGTGCACCCAACAAGCAGTTAAGCCACTTGAACAAGGGCTCTAAAAATAGTAATGCCAATAATAGAGACGCAAGCTCGAGACTTCAACTCAAACTTATCATGCAAACACTCGCTTCTGTCCACGAAAATAGCTTTTTGGACACGCAGGTAACCGACGTCGGTTCCTGTTGCTTGTCTGTGACCGCCATCGGCCGACCCTCTACCGACGTTGGTGCCTCTGTAACTGCCTGTGATCGATGTCAGTCGCTCCTGACTGACGTCGATGTCTGTGTAGACCCGAACTTGATAATGAATGCTCCTTGGTGAAGTTTTTAGCTCCACACCCTAACAATCTCCCACTTGGAGATAAATAGCTACACCAGTACCTATACAGCAACATCTTCTAGCTCCTCCATATTCAACTCAATCATGAAGACCAACAAAAGTTGAATGAAGATTCAACTTCTCCTTTGTAACCGGCTTGGTTAACATATCAGCAGGATTCCTATCTGTATGGATCTTCTCCAGCTTCAACTCACCATCTTCTAATACCTGTCGTATGAAGTGATACCTTAGCTGTATGTGCTTTGTTCTTGAATGAAAGGCTGAATTCTTAGCCAAATGGATTGTGCTTTGACTGTCACTATACAATTTGCAACTCTCATGCTCCCTACCAAGCTCATCCATGAACCGTGTCATCCATATCATCTCCTTGCTAGCTTCTATGGCTGCAATATACTCTGCTTCTGTAGTTGACAAGGCAACAACCTTCTGCAACTTAGATATCCAGCTAACCGCTATTCCACCTACAGTAAATACATAACCTGTAGTGCTCCTCCTGCCATCCAAATCACCTATCATATCTGAATCTACATAGCCATGTAGAGAAGTATCTGAACCACCATAGCACAAGTGCCTACTGCTGGTTCCTCTCAGATATCTAAGGATCCACTGAACTGCTTTCCAATGTTCCTTATCTGGATTGGCCATATACTTACTTACCACTCCCACTGCTTGGGCAATATCCGGTCTAGTACACACCATTGCATACAACAAACTCCCTACTATGGAAGAATATGGAACCTTACTCATGTACTCTACCTCATCATATGAATTAGGACATTGTTCTTTACTCAACTTAAAATGTCCAGCCAAAGGTGTGCTTACCGGTTTAGCATCCTGCATATTGAACCATTTCAACACCTTGTCCACATAATCTTCTTGAGACAGTATCAACCTGTGATTTTTCCTGTCTCTCTTAATGCTCATGCCAAGGATTTTCTTTGCTGCTCCCAAATCCTTCATAGCAAATGTTTGAGCTAATTTCACCTTAAGCTCTGAGATATCTTGCATGTGAGACCCTGCAACCAGCATGTCATCTACATACAACAATAGAATAATATATCTATCGTTATCAAATCTCTTGAAATACACACAATGGTCTGATTGACACCTACTGTAGCCATGCTCAGTCATAAACCTGTCAAATTTTAAGTACCATTGCCTAGGAGCTTGCTTGAGGCCATACAAGCTTTTCTTCAACCTGCACACAAACTTCTCCTTACCCTTGACCTCAAATCCTTCTGGTTGTTCCATATATATTTCCTCATCCAAATCTCCATGAAGAAACACTGTCTTAACATCTAGCTGCTCAAGATGCAAATCCTCAAAAGCAACCAAAGACAATACTACCCTTATTGAAGTCATTTTAACAATAGGAGAAAAAATCTCACCAAAGTCGATACCTGGCTTTTGTGCAAATCTTTTTACCACTAATCTGGCCTTGTATCTCATCTATCCATTTTTGCCTTCCTTCAACCTGTAGGTCCATCTGTTCTTAAGTGTTCTCTTACCAGCTGGCAATTCAACCAAATCCCATGTTTGGTTCTCTCTTAAGGACTCCAACTCCTCAACCATGCCACGCTCCCACTCACTCTTGGACTCCACCTATATTGCTTCTTCAAAACTCTCTAGTTCTCCACCATCAGTTAGCAATAAATAAAATAAAGAAGGAGAATATCTAATTGGAGGCTTACTCACCCTTTCTGACCTCCTGATGGGTGTCTAAGACTCGTCCACAACGCACTGTCCACCCAAATTATCTGACAGTGACCGACCTCGGTCACCTGCAGACCTGTTACTGGCCGACGTCGGTTCTGCCTGACTGACCTCGGTACTTATACGGCCGACGTTGGTCTCTGTATGGCCGACGCCACTTTCTGTCCTGCCGACGCCGGTTCCTAACCTGCCGATGTCGGTCTTTGTGTTTTCCTGTAAGTGATTATTTCTTTTTCCCGCAAGCTCATCTTGGACTTTCACCTCGTCCAATTCACCATTGCTCTGCTCAGATTGATTCAACTTCCTTAGCTAATCACAATACATCACTCTTTCATTGAAAATAACATCATGGCTCCTGATTACCTTGTTAGTTTCTAGATTCCACAATCTGTAACCAAAATCATCTAAGCCATAGCCAATAAACGTGCATCTCATAGACTTAGCATCAAGCTTCTTTCTATTTTCCTTATCTATATGCACAAAGGCTTCACAACCAAAAACTTTGAGATATGAGAGATCAACCTTTTTACCTATCCATGCCTCTTCTGGAATACCACCATCCAGAGCTATAGAGGGTCCTCTGTTAATCAGGTACACTGCAGTGTCAACAGCTTGTGCCCAAAACTATAAGGGCAAACCGGCATGCAATCTCATACATCTTGCACGCTCCATTATTGTCCTGTTCATCCTTTCAGCAATTCCATTCTGCTGAGGTGTCCTTGGAACCGTCCTTTGCCTACGGATTCCATGCATGTAATAATAATCTCTGAACTTATGACTACAGAACTCACCGCCATTGTCTGATCTCAGGCACTTTAATCTTTTACCTGTTTCATTCTCAACCATAGCTTTCCAAACTTTAAAAGTATCAAATACATCAAATTTCTTTCTAATACAATAGATCTATACCTTCCTTGTAGCATCATCTATGAAAGATACATAGTACTGTGATCCTCCAATGAAAGCAACCTGAGCTGGTCCCCACACGTCTGTGTGAACAAGCTCTAACTTGTGCCTCTTCTTAGTAGACCCAGTTTTGAGAAAACTAACCCTTTTCTATTTTCCAAATACACAGTGCTCACAAAACTCTAGATCTATGCCTTTTAAATCTGAAAGCATACCTTTAGACTTAAGAATTGACATCCCCTTCTCACTCATGTGGCCAAGCCTTGAGTGCCACAATTTAGTGTCCACATCTGAAGCAGATAATACAAAATGAGATTTGTTAGTAACACAATTACACAAATAGAGAGTACCTTCTCTCTTACCTCTGGCCATAATAAGTGCACCCTTGGTCACCTTCCAAGATTCTGCTGTGAGAGTTACTATACAACCCTCATCCCCTAGCTTTCCTGTAGAAATCAAATTTCTCTTCAAGCTAGGAACATGCATCACATCTCTCAACACCCATGTGTTGTTATTTTGCATCTTCAGCTGCACTTTACATTTGCCAATTATTTTACAGGGCTCATCATCCCTTAGATACACTATTCCAAAATCTCCATGGATATAGTCACTGAAATATTCCCTGTTAGGAGTAGCATGAAAAGATGCACCAAAATCTAATACCCAAGATTCTATATTATTATGCAGAGAGAAAATTAAAGCATCTTGTGCAATACCTGCAATCTTGGCTTCTTCCTTTCCTTCGTGTTGGTTGTCCTCCTTAGGTTTTGACCAACAATCTCTGCTTATGTGCCCCATCTTTCCACAATTCCAGCATTGTGGCTTCCTGCCATTCCTAGATTTAGATCTGCCTTTCCCCTTTAACTTAGATCTTGATCTGCCTTTCTTGCTCTTCTCTTTCTGCCTTCCCCTGCTCTCAAAACTTAAAGCATTCTCGGATGCCTCTTCTATGCTTTTCCTGCGTATTTCCTCATTCAAGATAACACTAACAACATCCTCTACTTTCAAAATATTTGATGCAGATGCAGTATTACTTACTGCCATTACTAAGCCATGCCATCTTTCAGGCAAAGAACATAATATCAAAAGAGCTTTTATTTCATCATCAAACACTATATTCACTAAACTTAATTGATTCACAATACCATTAAAATCATTCAGATGAGTAGAAACAGATCCACCTTCATTCATATGCAAATTAAATAACTGCTTCATAAGATATACCTTATTAGAAGCTGAGGGTTTTTCATACAAATTTGCTAACGTAGTCATCAACTATACTGTAGACTTTGCCTGTGATAAATTGGATATCACAGTGGATGCTAGACTCAGTCTTATAGACCCCAGAGCCTTTCTGTCAAGAACTTCCCATTCTTCATCCTCCATGTCTTTGGGCTTCTTTGCAACACCTCCTAACGGTAAGTAGAGATCTTTCTGATACAGATAGTCCTCTATCTGCATTCTCCAGTGTTGGTAATTTTTGCCATTGAACTTTTCCATTCTCAATTTACTTTCATCTGCCATTGCTTCTCCCACTCAAATAGAAATCCCTGTAGAAACTCCTGTGAGAACCTATAATCAATACACACTACACAGATCTGAACCCCCTGTTAGTGAACCTGAGCTTTGATACCACTTATCAAGCTCTGAACCTGTAACCAAGGCTCTGATACCACTTGTTGGGGGATCAAACCAATAATAGATTACAATTGTGACAGCAATAAATGCGGAATTAAACCAGATTGACAAGTAATTAGAATGATAATAGCAAGAGCAAGAGATACAAGAAAACACCCTAAAAACTTGTATTAACAAACTCTTTACAAAAGGAATACAATTGAAGAAAGCTTCTTTCTTCCACACCTCTCCTAGATGTATAGATCTCTCAATAGATCTCTATTCCTCAAGAGCTCTCTCTCTCAAGAACAATCAACTCCAACAAGCCTAGATTGATTCAATTATGTACTGTTCTTCTCATACAATGAATTACAATAATTCACCCAACTACTATAAAGCTAAGAAGATCTAATTCTACATATAGAATTAGGAGACTTGAGCATGTGCACCCAACAAGCAGTTAAGCCACTTGAACAAGGGCTCTAAAAATAGTAATGCCAATAATAGAGACGCAAGCTCGAGACTTCAACTCAAACTTATCATGCAAACACTTGCTTCTATCCACGGAAATAGCTTTTTGGACACGCAGGTAACCCATGTCGGTTCTTGCTGCTTGTCTGTGACCACCATCGGCCGACCCTCTGCCGACATCGGTGCCTCTGTAACTGCCTGTGACCGACGTCGGTTACTCCTGACCGATGCCGGTGTCTGTGTAGACCCGAACCTGATAATGAATGCTCCTTGGTGAAGTTTTTAGCTCCACACCCTAACATTTTTTGTAGAGGCGATAGTGGAAAATAATGTTGTGTATTATTCATATGGTGTGGCAATATGTTGTGCAGAAAAGAAATATTATTTTATGGTAAACTTGAGAAGTGGTAAAGTGGTGAGGAAAGGAATCACCATATAGAACATATTAGTGGTGAAATATTTCAAGGTGCATTGAATAGTGATGGTGAGGGGTAATGATAGGGGTATGACAATGATGGATTCAAAGAAGCCCATGAGAATACATGTAAAATTTTTAATGAAATGTCACATCTATCAAAGAAAAACGTAAATTTTAATGAATAATTTAAATTATTCAATACATAATTAAAATAAGTATCTCATTGTAAACATGGGTCAGATATCCAACAACTCCTTTAAAAAATTAAAGAATATACTTTCTGTCAATTTAAACAAGTATAAAAATAAATAGACAAAAAATCTAACTATGTTAACTATCTAAAACCTAATTAAATGACCCTAAAACTAATTAGACAAAAAATAAATAGGCTTCCTTAATGAAAAATACCCCTTATATAATTAATTCATTTGACGTAGGATGCCATATGTAAATAAATATGGATATAGATATTTCTAAGCTTTTATAATTTATATTCTTATTATCACTTATAAAAATTATTATATGTAACAATAATGCTTATTTATATTTATTTAGTGAATGTAAGAAAGGTAAAATAATTGTATCAACCATAAGTGCTCCCAAATTTTGGTAATTTATTTTTTCAAGGTTTAAATCCTAAATTATTTCTACATGCTCTGACCAACCACTTTGGAGAAATGATAGATATTCAAATAAAACTTGAAACCCATGACTATTGACCCCATCTAACATTTTTTTCAAAAAGCATTAAGAAATAGCAATTTAATAAGTTTTATGGAGGTGATAGTGGAAAATGAGCTTGTGTTTTTATTCATATGGTATGGTGATTTGCTTTATGAATATGAGACATTATGTTTTATGGTAAGATTGAGAAATGATAAAGTGGTGGGGAAGGTCATGGCCATATAGAACATACAAGTGGTTAAATATGTCAAAGTAAACTAGGCAATGATGATGAGTGATCTGTAAACTCTACTAATAAAATCTAAGTGAAAATTTTAAAAGTATGGATTCTAAATTTCTCAACTTATAATAGATTATAATGATTAAATCTGAATAAAATATGATCCAAATCAAGTTTCAAAACTGAAATATAGGTGAATTGATAAATCACATCAGTTATCCATTAAAACCATCAAATTTTCCAATTTCTTGATTTTATTCAATTTCTCGTAAATGATCAAAGGAGTAATTTTTTTCATTTTTATTAAAATCTGAATTATAATCTATAAATTAACTAAAAATGAAATGTAAAACTGAATTCAAAGATCAAAACATGAAAATTGTTTATGGGGTTTAGAATTCCTATGTCCCCAGGTTCTTATCAAACTGATCCATTAATGTTGCTCAAATTTTCAAGTTAAAATATACTTAAAATCAATAATAGATCATTTCTCTCTACAAAAAAATAATGTTTCAGACCTTTGAAAGACCTTGGCTGACTCAGCACATCCTTCACCTTCCTAAATCACATGCAGAGGCTTCTCCAAATCAAAATTAGAAGCTTATATAGCTCAAAATGGCATCACTAATTCTCCAAAATGGGTAAATGATTATACTAAATAGAATGTGTCAAAATTCTAAACAACTTTGTAGTTTACTCTGTGCTCTGATTCAGCCTCTAAGGTCTCCAAAATGACCAAATACTATAATCAGGTCTATATTCTCCAATACACAATCGGCTTCCTATGTCTATTCAAGTAGAAATTAGTCCCTTTTATAACACTTAGACCTCTATGGCTGAAGTGGTCAAGGCCTATCCATTTTGTGTGGTATGTCAAGGGTTCAAATCTGGCTGCCCTTTCTTTTAGGCACCTTGCATGTATTTGAAATCTTCTTTCCCTCCTTTTTAGGTGCTTTGACTTATTCTTGGGTGAATTTATCCCACATGCATGAATTTTAAATGTTTTCCATGCTTAAAATAGTCAATTTCATTAACATTTCAAATTCTACGACTTAGGTGCAAACCTATGCCACTGATTTGACTTGGTCCATGCACGACGTGGTAGATGATGTGGTAGTTTGTGCAAGTTGGCCTTTGGCACCTTTTTCAAAGTGGTAAACATTTGAAAATTTCAAATAACATGTGAATAAAAATACCAAATCAATTATTTTTTTGCACCAAATTATTTTTCCACATGTTAAATGGCTATTGGTCCACTTGGCATATTTCCACAGTGCCACATCACTTTCGACACCCATGTCACAAGATTTCTTCAATTGGCTATATTTTGAGCATCCACACTCCATTTTTAAAACCATAAAAAGTGCCAAAAAGCTCTAGACAAGCTCTACACTATGATATTTTTTTCATCATGATTTGGAAACTTTTTTTAGAATGAACTGTAGATCACACCTCCCTACAAATGAGGCTTTTAGTCTCCAAAAGTCAACTATCACCTGAAATCTTATAACTAGTCTACTGCATCCATGAAAATAGAACCCAATCATAGCAAGAGATATAAATAATTGCATTAAAATGATTCACAATCAAACTATATAAATGCCTAATCCAAAGGCATGGGTAAGTGAATCTTCAACTTCTAAAGTGATTACAACATATCAAACTACCTACCCAAATGCCACATCCTGTAAAGCAGTGAATTACCAAAAACTAAAACAACTCTCAATGTAACTGTAAGACAAGTTTATAACGCTGACAACATACAATAAATGTTGTGGACATGTTACAATACAATTCCCTAATATGGGACTTATATGCTAAGCAAATGCAAACAACCAAAAGTGTATGTTGCCTAACATCTAAACATGCTCATAGGGTCTTAAAAAAATGCATCTAAACATCTCTTGTGCCAAAAATAGATACATTAAAAATAGCAGTCAAATAAGTGTTGCAAGGAATTAACTCAACCTACAACATGCATTCTACTATTATCTCCAACTGATCAAATGAGTTCAAGTCCTCTAGACAACTCACACAGCATAAATAGGAGATTTAAAAACATAGAGTTATCAAAAAGTGAGATTTATAAAACTTCATATGATAAACATGTCTTGAAGTGTTCCCACCAACTCTAATCTTCATCTATCAAAGCTTGTTCATTCCCTTAGGTGAATTCTTAACCATGCTTTGAAAAAATAATGTAGTGATAATCCACTTAACCATTTCTTTCTTCCTAGTGAAATTGATTGTCTTAGTGGATTCCTTAGCAATTGCATATTGTTAACTTAACCTCTTTAATGGATTTTCACTTATAGGTTTTACCTTATCCTAGGTTTTATTGTCAACTGCATTATAGATTGAATTAGCTTCATTAACCTTAGTTAGAGGTTTGTAAATCATCTTAGTTCTAACATTACATGAATGTGAAGATTCATGAACCTTAAAAGATCTATCAATCCTATGTCCAACTCACTTTATAATGAGTACAAACATCCTTCTTAGGTGAGGGTCCCCTTTTTCCAATTCCCAAATTAAGATAAGAATGGTCTTTAAAACATATAATCTGCTTCAACAAAGAATTTCATTTGCAACAAGTCTTAGCACTATGGTTATTCATCCCAAAAAAAGTGCATGGAAATGATTGCATTATCTTTTGTACATTATATCCAAACTTCTTAAAAGTATCAATTAGATCAAAAGATTTAGTGTAAGAATCAAGAGGTGGAATCTCAATACCTCTTTTACCTTTACACCTTTGAAGTAGTGGCCTAGAACCTTCACTATTGGAAGTTCATCTTCCTTTAGCCATGGATGAAACTTCTCCATCATCCACCTACACACTAGTATAACCCAAACTTATATGAAGAGGTCTATGCTCTACTTGTATTAGGTTAGTAATTCCTTGGCCATCTCAACCAAGACCTCTTCCATTAAATCCCATTTTAGACAACAATTTAGATCCTATGCCCTTAGTGTATTTTTTGAAATCACCAAAAACAATATTACTAGAATCTAAATCTAAAATGGTAGAAGAAGATGAAGATTCTTGTGGTGAAAAACTTACACTGCACTCAGTCATAGTTTTTGCATCTGAAGTTAAAGGCTTTAAAACTTACATGAAGAGGTCTATGCTCTACTTGTATTAGGTTAGTAATTCCTTGGCCATCTCGACCAAGACCTCTTCCATTAAATCTCATTTTAGATAACAACTTAGATCCTATGCCCTTAGTGTATTTTTTTAAATCACTAAAAACAATATTACTAGAATCTAAATCTGAAATGGTAAAAGAAGATGAAGATTCCTGTGGTGAAAAACTTACACTACACTCAATCATAGTTTCTGCATCTAGAGTTGAAGGCTTTACCTTTTCATAGTCACCACATTTCAATCTAATCAAGAGCTCATCCTTGGATTCAAGCTCTAATTTTAAACTTGCAGTTTGCTCTTTAAGGGAATAGAGCTTGCATCTCAGGAATGCATTCTCATCTTGAATTTGGCTATTAATGCATTCAAGCTCTTCCATCTTGGCTTTATGTGACAACTTGCCCATGGTTCCCTGCAAACACACTGATTCCATTACTACACACTACAATATAATCAAGTGATATGGATAACCAATAAACTAAAAGCAACTATCAAAACACAACTAAAAGCAATCCTTGCATTCTTATTGCTCTGATACCAACTTCATCTATAAACTCCACTAATAAATTATAAGTAAAAATTTTAAAAGTATGGATTCTAAAGTTCTCAACTTATAATATGTTGGAATGATTAAATTTGATTAAAATTTGATCCAAATTAAGTTTCAAAATTGAAGTATAGGTGAATTGATAAATCACATCAGTTATCCATTAAAACCATTAGATTTTCCAGTTTCTTGATTTTATCCAATTTTTCGTAAATGATCAAATGAGTAATTTTTGAATTTTGATTAAAATCTGAATTATAGTCTATAAACTAACTAAAAATGAAATGCAAAACTGAATTCAAAGATCAAAACACAAAAATTATTTATGGGGTTCAAAATTTCTATGTCCCCGGGATCTTATCGAATTGATCCTTTAATGTTTCTCAAATTTGTAAGTTAAAATATACTTACAATCAATAATAGATCATTTCTCTTTGAAAAAAATAGTGTTTTAGACCTTCGAAAGACCTTGGCTGACTCAACACGTCCTTCACCTTCCTGAATCACACATAGAGGCATCTCCAAATCAAAATTGGCAACTTATATAGCTCAAAATGGCATCACTAAATCTCCAAAATGAGAAACTGAATATATTAAATAGAGCATATCAAAATTCTAAACAACTTTGTAGTTTACTCCGAGCTCTGATTCGGCCTCTAAGGGCTCCAAAATGACCAAATACTGTAATCGGGTCTATATTCTCCAATACACAGTCGGCTTCCTGTGTCTATTCAAGTAGAAATTAGTCCCTTTTATAACACTTCAACCTCTGTGGCTGAATTGGTCAAGGTCTATCCCTTTTGGGCAACAGGTTAAGGGTTCAAAACTGGCTTCCCTTTCGTTTAGGTGTCTTGCATGCATTTGAAATATTCTTTCCCTCCTTTTTAGGTGCTTTGACTTATTCTTGGGTGTATTTGTCCCACATGCATGGATTTTAAATGTTTTTCATGCTTAAAATAGTCAATTTTATTAACATTTTAAATGCCAAGACTTAGGTGTTAACTTAGGCCATTGATTTGACTTGGTCCATGCATGACGTGGTGGATGATGTGGTAGATGATGTCGTAGTTTGTGCAAGTTGGCCTTTGGCACCTTTTTCAAAGTGGTAAACATTTAAAATTTTCAAATAACATGTGAATAAAAACACCAAATCAAAAAAAAAATTGCACCAAATTATTTTTCCACATGTCAAATGGTTATTGGTCCACTTGGCATATTTCCATAGTGCCACGTCACTTTCGACACCCATGTCACAAGATTTATTCAACTGGCTATATCTTGAGCATCTAGACTCCATTTTTTGAACTGCAAAAAGTGCCAAAAATCTCTCAACAAGCTCTACACTGTGAAATTAGTTTCATCATGATTTGAAATTTTTTTCTAGAATGAACTTTAGATCAATGAGGGGAAATGACATTTTATTTCAATGATGGATTCAGAGTAGCTCATGCAAATATATGTACAAAATTCAATGACATGTCACATTTATCAAATAAATATGAGTTTTTATTAAACTACTTGAATCACACAATACACAATCAAAATCTCAATAAAAACATGTGTTAGATATCCAATGACTATTTAAAAACCTAAAAAATGCACCATGTGTCAATTTAACAAGTATAAAACAAAATATACAAAAAATCTAACTATGTTAACTATATAAAACCTATTTACATGACTCTAAAACTAACTAGACAAATTATGGAAAATAAAAACAATGGACTTAATTTATAATAAAATCACTATTTTTATTTGCTAATTTTTTATGTTGATTAATAAAACAACTATATTTTAAAACAAATTGTAATGGAATCTAGAGATGTTTGATAATATAATGAACCTAATACTTAGTTAAAACCCATAACATTTATGACATTTCATCCATCCAAACTTCATTTCATTTTATATAATCAAACTATTACATGTTATATTATATCTCGAAATAAATACATAACTATGCATTGATATGGCTATCACAGATTAATGGTATATCAGAAAATATAATTTCACATTATCATTTTTAAGGAAATCATTTATTATTATTTATAAATTAATGTGATAGATAAAATATTTAGAATCAAACATTAAAATAGAAACACCTTTAAGGATTCAAAATCAATTATATAAATTTACCATTTCTTATATAACCATTATGCAATTATGATAATTACTATTTAAATATGCAAAATAAGTGACAAATTTGACAATTTTTTTTATTAACACAAAAAATTGTAAATTAAATGATTAATTAAATTGTAAATAATTAACTATTACTTCACTAAATCAAAATGGTATGAGAATAAATATGATACTTAAAAAATAAAACTATTTAATTTAATTGATGGAAAAAATACATAATATAATATTAAATTCAAATATAAAACAATATTATAACTATGTAAAATAACTATTTGAAATTAAAAATAAATAAAATAATGTGTAATATAAGTTTCATTTGAAATCAAATCAATATTTAAGTACTAAACAAATTGAATAATTTTTTTGAATCAATACATTTAATAATTCAATTTTATAGGGATGGTATCCACATTATAAAACATTAAAAATCTTGTTTCAACATAGTATCCCATTCACCTTTGGATGTATCAGTGAGTTTTCATCTTGTAAACAATTCCATCAACACATATTGATTACTAGATTCAACAAAGGCACAGGTGCCTATATTCATCTTTAAATAAAATTTGTCATACATTAATCAATGTTGATCATACAATTTTTTTTTAAATTAAAAAAATAAAAACTAAAATTTTAATTAATACTTATAAGATCATTGGGGCATAATAATAATTAAAAAATAAAAATAAAAATAACTTCCGTCAAACCAAAAAAAGTATTTTTTTTTTTAAGTGAAAAAATATTCAATTAAATAGACATTATTTTTTTCTCTAAAACTTAAAAGAAGAAACCTATAGAAAAATACTTCAAATAATAAGTTCTTGAAGAAGTTAAAATTTTATATCCTTATCCTGCTTGACAAATTCCCCATTCCATTAACTTCTGCTCTTTATGTAAACATTTATTATAAGTATAAAGGTATGAATTGAATCCATTTTCATAATGTATAAATTTTTCATTTTCAAATTTAACATAAAAATAAGATATTAAATACCAAAAAAAAATTAGTCATATTACATAAATATGCCTTTAAAATATCTTTTTTCTTGGCTAAGAATTTCTTGATTTCAAGTATTGATAGTCATTGTCAATCAAAATTAATCTAAGAATGACACATAGACACACAAAATCAATAAAAGGTGATTAATTGAATACCCATCACCAAAACTTATCCATCCATAAATCAATTATTATAGTTATGGGCCATTGTTAATCAAATACTATCTATAAGTGATATACAAACACAAAAATTACACAGGAAAGTCAATTAATTACCAAAAACTCAAAATAAATGTTTAAATCTTTCATTAAGGGGGATTTTTAAATTAATTATCTCTAAAATGTCATGCAAACACATTAATAAAGTAAATTGAATTAATTTTTACTCCCATAGCACAAAGTTATAGTCGATTTCATTGATTTTAATTATAAAAGGAAATGGAGCTAAAAATAATATGTAAATATACAAAATGCGTAAATTATGATTGATTTTGGGTCCATAGCAAAAAATTTAGAAATTATTTGTATAAGATAATTTTTCAAATTTAGAAGAGTTGAATATCAAACACATTGTAAAGCATTTTTCATTCAATTAGTCACAATTCAAAAATTTATTAACACATCACTTTGTATATAAATAGGCATGATGAGATCTTAATTGTTACTCATGAATAACAACTCCTAATAACTAACATCTCTTCAAATATCATATACCAATAATATGGGAATGATTTTTTCAAAAACTTAATCTTTTTATCCTATTATCTATCTCCAAAATATCTATGATATGTGTATTAATAACACACTTACCATATCATCATTATTCACACATTATTATGCTCACACATATTAACTAATGTAGAGTATTATACATACATGTGAGGATTGATTCCTAACATCATCATCTTAGAGCTCAAATGATTTAATACAAACCACATGGATTTTATTTCTCTATATTACCCCTATAATTTTTTTTGAATGCATGTCTGGTTTTCTCGATAATATGTCTATTTTATAAAAAATAAAATTGATGCTTGAGTTTGAAAGAGTTTTAAAACCCTTACACAAGATCAAATTTACAAATCATTACAACAATAAAATCCATTGACGTAATGCTTAAATAATATCTCACTATACTACACACAAATATATCATATAATGAAAAATCCTCTATATCACCAAAGCTTCATCAAATATAATGAATGAGCATTTCATAAATATGCAATGAATATCAATCCTAACTAAGTGATCAATCATGACTAATATATCAATTTAGAAATAAATCATAACTAAGACATCAAGCTAGAGATCAAACTTAGGAATAAGAGATAATTATCTCTAAAGGATTAAAAAACTAAAAAATATTCTCATAATATTTAAGATATTAATAGTTAATATCTCATAATATCTAAAATAAGATAAATGAAATATCTACACATAAGTGGGTGGAAATAACAAAATACCTAGGTGAACATTATCTAAGGTGAAAAACTTATTTTAACTTCACCACCCAAGTGAAGCTAGAGTGCAAAAATAGAGTGTCATATCCATAGTATGAGCCCTAACAATAAGGCGTGATCATGTACTCATTTAAAAAATGTCTATGAAACAATCTCTCATAGACTTGAGAATGGGAGAAAACTTGTAGGAAAATAAAACTACTTCCCAAAAAGAAATGAAATGGGTCTAGATAATAATTCTTGATGAGCTAGCCATGCACAAAAAGGGATACAATGTGTATAAAAGTTTCCTTATGAATGACACTCAATATTTTAAAAATATATGGATGTCAATATGCTATAACCACCAAATTAAAGTAAGAATGGTGTTGAGTATGAGGATTACTAAATATAGACATTGCACTCTAAAATATTGAGTAAAATTATAAACCTAAGGAAGCATTTCCTAAACACCCTCCCTCAATGTTGAGTTGAGATAGAATAACAATGAATGTCTCTAAATAAGTGGATTAAAAATGATGAAAATGAGTACAAAGACTGGCGGGGATGCTAGACTAGTGTCACTACACAAAAAGTCACCAAAATTACCACAAAGACATAATAATACTTATATGGATTTTGGTAAACAAAGAACTTAAATAAAATACCCATTTACAAAAGAGGAATTTATAAAATACAAATAAAATATCTCAAGAATATGTTCATCATGATGAAGGGGAGACTTACAACTAAAACAGTTAGAGTGTACAAACTAAGGTACATGTGCATGAAGATAGACTAGATTGTAAAAGTAAACCTCCCATGGTACTTTATAATTTAGTGTGAGTACAATATATCTTAAAAATAAACACCAAATTAAAATAATTAAGACACTATATACACCACAATTACTCTAAACAAGGATATTGTCAACCTATCAAAAAAGTCATCATGAATCATTAGAGTTGCTCCAAATATAAGGGAGTAGTTTGGGACAAAAACACAAGTGGCACAAAAAATCATAATAAAATAATGTAAGACATTGAATTTTGACAAAAATTCATTTGCAATTGTATAGATAAATTAATATGAGTGTAATAAAATGTTTTTGTGAGGGAATTTGACCACCTGTCAAAATGGACCTCACCATATAGTCTTCAACAAGTACAAAGAACATATAAAATGAGATGTGGGGCTCAATTGATAATTCATCTATGATAGAGTGAAATCAATAGGGTGAAATAAATTAAGGATAAAAAAAAATGTGAGGGAGTTTGGCCACTTGCCAAACTATGCTTCACTTTCTAGTCTTCGATAAATGAGATTAAAAAAAAGGTACGTGGCCAATAAATAAATAATATATATATATATATATATATTTGTCTCCCAAATAAAAAATATTGATTTTAATAAAATAATATTATTTTTAATAAAAATTAATAAATAAAACATCTAATTATTTGTTTTATTAAAAAAAATCCTTTAAAAAATGCTCCCCGCAAAGATTCTTTTGTGAATAGTACTACTATGTAGAACCATGACAAATTTCTTAATTCTTAAAGAAATTTTAAATTCTAAATATTTTAAGAAATTGTGAATAAGGTGCACAAAACCTACATATTGTTTTGAGTGATCATTTATAATTTTTTCATAACTAAATTAAAAAAGTCATGTTTTTATAATAGTACAATTCAATAAAACTATGATAATTTTTTTAATTAATTATGAAATTAAAATTTTCAAATTATTTTTTAAAGTAGAAAAAAAAATCACAAAACCCTTAAAACTTATGGAGCAATTATTTATGTTTTTTTCACAATCTAAAAAATAACAGTCATTTTTAATTAAAAAAAAATTTACAAAAAAACTTGTAATTCTTATCTCTAATATCCAACTGGGATGAAATAATGGGTGATTGTGTATTTATAAGATAATATGGATACATTGGTTAGATCTTATTTACTCCTTCAATCTCCAAAATTTAATTGCAATAAAAGAAAACTCAAAAATAGAAAGCCCCCTCTCCCTACCCCAAAAAGTTAAAATTTCTTTCACACCATTCTTATGCTCATGACTATCAAAAGAGGATTTAAGAGAATAGCATACTTAGTAAGGAAAGAGAATACTATATACTAAGAAAGGATAATCTTACAAGATGATTAATGGTTACTAGAAGTCAGTCTGATACCATGAAAGAGTTTGGAAAACTATCACCCAGGATCAATTCTAGAATAAAATACATTGATGCATTACTTAAATAATATCTTACTATATTATACACGAATAGATCATACAATGAGAAATTCTCTATAAATCCAAAGATTAATTAAATACAATGAATAAACCTTATATATATAGGTAAAAAATATCAATAATAACTAAAAGTTCAAACTAAAGACCAATCACAACTAAGATATCAAGCTAGAGATCGAACCTAGGATAAAGAGATAACTATCACTAAAGGATAAAAATGACTAGAAAATTTCATCAAAATATTTAAGAGATAAATATGTAATATATCATAATATTTAAATTAATATAAATAAAATATCGACACATAAATGTGTGGGAATAACTAAATACCTAGATGAATATGACTTAAGGTAAACAACCTACTCTAATAGAGTTTGATAATAATAATATACACACAAGATTTATGTCAACATATTGACAATATATATAACTCTACCATAACTAACTAAATATATTATTTACTTTATCAAAACCATAATATTGATATAAAGTAATTAAAACTTTGAAAAGTGAAACAAATAAATCTAAACATAAGATTGATTGTGACATGCATTATGAACATTGACAATATAAAAATGATACAAATTTTAATAATATGGACTAATTATACTATAATAAAAATAAGCACTTAAAATACTATTAATACATGAATATGAATAATAAATAAAAATATATATGCTAATATAATATCCTAAACCTAAAACATTATAATTTAAATGAGGAAATTATACTCTTATTACATAGTGAACAAAATAAATCTAAAATTCTAACTATAAAAAGATAGTATAGAAAACTAAAACTTAATACTTAATGTATTCATGTTAAAACAAAAAACTAAATAATTAAACATTATTGAATATAATAAGATTAAATTTTAAAAAAAAATCTTAACCTATCCTTAAACATTACAAAACACAAGTTATAATACCAAACAATTTTAATCTTATACAATTTATGGGAAAAAAAACTACAACTTAATTTCAAATAAAATAAAAATAAATTTATATGAGAAACATATTAATATATATAATAAGGATGAGATTAACAAGCATGCCCAAACTACGTGTGTGTTGGTGTTAGTGAGTATTTTGAATTTTCAAATAGCTCAACCACACCACCAATTAACATTGCCTATCGTTAAACTGTTGATGCGACTACCTACTAACTATGACCAAAAACTAACTTAAAATTAGGGATACCACCAAAATTTCATATAGATATAAATAATCATGCATTAATAACCATTACCATCAATCATTAGGGAAAATATCACCGCCTACATAACACACACGGTGGCATGGAGATGATTTCCAAGCATTCACAGTTTTTAACAATGTTTCCTTTCCATATTATCATTACTTATGGGTAACACTGGGGAATCATTATCCATTTCATGAAACTATTTTTATGAGTTGTCTAAGGCTAAGGGATAAACTCTATCATTTATGATTCAATCCCTGGTGGATCCAAGGTCAAATCAGATAACTTTAATGCACGTGAATGGAACAAGATCAGAGAATGCTACCACATGTTTTCTCAGGTTTCAGGTTAGTAATGGATAATTCATACGTTGTGTTTGATATAATGTCTCAAAATATATTGTTAGGTTATTGTCCATTCTATGGCAGAAATGTGATTATGAAGTTTGAGACAAGGAATTTGACAAAAAAACATTAGAATAGGGTAGAACAAGGTGTATGATACATAAGTTTTGGCGTATGGTATATAAATTTAGGTGCCTCTATAGTATTTTCCATTTTCAATATCTTGAGATATATTTTTTATTTTATTAAACCATTATCAATATATAAGTTTTTTTTTTCTATGCATGCCCTATTTTTGTCCATGGTTTAAGCATGAAGCTTTATAATTAGTTGAATCCCTATCACATAAATGTTTATTTTCTAGATTAGTGAAATCTTGATTTACAATAACATACATGTTTGTATAATTATTTATTTATGTTAATAATGAGTTGTCATTTTTTAATAAATCTAAAGATGTTTTTCCCATTCTATGGTTATGTGTAGGTTTCACAATAAACGCAGTTAGATGTGAAGAATAATGAATCACAAGTTGATGGTGTATAACACACATTGTACATTGTACATGTTATTTTATTTTCAAAAAATTAGGTTCCAAGTCATAATAAATTGAAGTATACATTGATTCATGTACTTAACTTTTTTTATAAAATAATTACACTTTTCTCTATTACATTTAATGGCTGTAATTTTTTGACTAATTATTGTTGTGTCAAATATATCCTATGAAAATCATAGATGTATAAATTTATATGACCATGGTAAACATAATTTTTTTTAAATATATCATTCATGTTTTAATTTCATTAATATAAATAGAAAAAAATATCTATTATTTGTTGGCATGGATAATTACCATTTTCACTTTTCATAATTGGAGTTCACCAAACATAGGTACGGTTTTCTATTTTCAACCATCTTTATCCATATCCTTTTCAATTTGACACTTGAATTTGAACTTATACAACAAATTTTTCTTTTCATCATGAAAATTTATTACAAAAAGTCTATTAAAAAATCCATACATGGTTTTTTAGTACATAATTCATAAACAAAATAATTCATGCATATGGTTTTAATATTTGAATGTTATGCTCCCTTGTATTCACTACAACATTTTTATTCACTTTTGTATGGTTTAGAAGCACCTGTAATTAAAAGTAAAATAAAATAATTCAATTATTTTTAATTTATTATTAATAAATACCAATAAGTTATTGAATTTTTCATTGACTCATGTGTATTTATCTTTTCATGTGCCTAAATGCACTCCATTTTGGTTTAGGAGGAGAGTGGATGGAGCTTCATAATTCCTTGTGATCAGGGTATCATGTATGTGTGATTTAAATTACATTGAAAAGGATAATATTATCATATTTTGATGTGTTTATGCATAATTATAGTTTGTAAGAGTGTGTCAATCCATGTTGACCATACACCCATTATACCATATAATGTGTACTTTTTATTTTTTACTTATTCATTCACAATCTTGACTGATCTTATCAAATATTACCATCAACCTATTTGAAAGAGGCTATAATTTAAAATAATATTTTTGCATACAATATCCATGGACTTGATATTTTTGGATTAAAAAATTGCATTGTTAACCTTTGAAATTTACAACAAGCATGCTTTTATTCTTTTAGAGTTTTTAAAATCTAATGTATCTACTACATTTTCTTTATCTCATTTACTTCATTAAATTTTATATTATCTTGAAATTAAATATCAACATATAATATTTCCATATTATATACCTTATTTCAAAATCAATTTGTACATTATGCTTCTATAATACAAAAAGATAATCTCTGATTTGGAATATTACACTATATATAATTTCTTTGATGTTTACTCATAAGTACATTATTTTTTTGGAGGTTCGTAATATATAATTTCAATATAGGATGTTAATTTCATGAATAGTGGTTTCCCTATTACTCCATGAATTCTACATTATGTTGCTAAATACTCATTTTTTAATTTCTATCAACATACCATTGTGCTCTCTTGGTGACCAATACAATGAATTCTTTAAGTATTTCCTAGGTAAGGGTGAGTGTCCTAAATCATATTGTCAACTAGTTTTTATGCATATTATTATATGTTAAAAGCTAATACTATGAATTTTGACTACTCTAAATTTAATATGGATGACTATAAATTAGACGATTGCCTAAAATAACTTTATGCTGAGATTGAACAAATTGTATACAATTTCAACTACTACACTTGAAGGTGAATTTGAGTTATATTCTTTATTTTTGATGCTAATATATTATGACATATTTTGTGTTAGGAAAAAGGATTTAGTGTGAAGTATATTTACATGCATGGGTTCAGTTTAGACGTTCCCCTCCACTCCTTGGAGATCGAATGAGGGTTTTAGATAGAGCATCAACCATTGGGGGTGGTATGCCTATTATTCTAGGATATCCATCCTATAATCATAAATAAATAAGGGTGGAATCCCAATGCAAGATCAATTATTTATCAAATAAATATGTAGATAAGGGGATAACACATGTAATTTTATTAATGGTCTATGTATTTTCCATGCCTAATTTAATACCCTTGTCACATATGTAAAATTCTCAATATTTGCAAACTTTGCATCCATATTTTGATTTGTTACATCTTGTTTAATATTATAATAGAATGGGGTGGGGTAGATTGAAGGTGAAGAGGGTGTTCATGAAGTGCCTAGTGACCATGTCTCATAATATGTACAAGAATTTGTAGCTTCCCTTAATGTCTTATCAGTCTTTATCTTAAAAATGCTACTTTCTTCTATCTTACAATAGTCAACATGAAACTAATTTTTACACACTATAAATTTTTAATTTTTATTTTTGTTGAATTCTAGTTTTTAAAATTTGGAGTGGAGCCATGTGCATGTGGATAATAGTCACCTATATAATGACTTCAACACTAAAACTATGTATTTTTTGGTACTTTATCTTACCTACACCATGGTCATACATGTTTATTGTTTGATATATGTTTACATCGACACATATATGTTGACCTTTATGTTAGGAGGAGGTGGAGTTAGATAAACTTGATGATAACATCAATGATGATGTTGACTTCCTTTCATATGTTTCCCAATCTGAAATGGAGGAATAATTAAATGTTGTAAGAACATTTCATTATCTTTGAGGATGTTATCTTTTTTATCAATTTATGCTTATAACCTCACATGCCTTCCTTGTTGAATGATGGTATGCAAAAGATTATAGTATCATGAATTTAGTTATTAAGAGGTAAAATGTGTGCCTTTTCTTGTTGAGGCCATGTGACAAATTTAGTGTTTATGGTGGTCATTCATTTTGGTCACAAGATAAACGTAACTCTCACTATCATCACATTCATGGTTAGCAGCCCATTCCAAGGAAGCCCTCAGGACATGTCAAAAGTGGGAAATGGAATCTAAAGGGAAGAACAATCACAAAAATATAAACATAAATGATGTCAATATAGTGACTATTAAAAAAATATATAATCAAAAAGAGAGACATGCTAGAAATATTATGGATGGCCAAGTAGAATGTCACTAAATTATGTTATCTCAATGAGGTAACCCTAAAGGTTATTAGTGATGAGATGATTTCATATGATTTGAGTGAAAACTTGGCATGGAGAAGGGAAGCCTACACTAGGTGAAGAGAATATCCTTGACAAATAGAATGAGAAATAGAATGGTTAGAGAAATAATAAGGTGCTTGTAATAGTAGGCCTTTGGTCAAATACATTATGCTGAATGGTTTTCACAAAGTTAAAGTTAAGTTGAATTTACCTTACTCAATATTAACATTGATATTTATACATTAATCACCATTAGGATTTCATATGGATGAGCCCCAATCTAATTCTATTTTTGATGATCACATTCCTTTGAGGTTAATAATTCTATGAAATGATATAAGTATTTATTTGGAGAAACAAAAAAATAAAAATTAAACATGACAAGTTGCCTTATAAATTAATATTATACTTATTATGATGACTACATATTATATTCATTTTTCTTTCTTCCCTTTGATTTCATTGAATTATACCATTAAATATTCTTAAAGTGTTGTATATTGTCATTACATATAAGACTTTGGTGGAGATGAGGTGGTGCGGTCCTAAGAATTATGAACCATTTATTGGAGGTATGATAGTCACTTATTATTTACCAAACCAACAAGCATATTATTCATGTTGGTATCTTAATCTTTCTTTTTGTAAAAATGTATAACCTACACATTTTCAAATGTAGGTGGATTCATGGCAGGTTGACATAGGCATATACATGCATTCAATAGTTGAGCACTTCCACTTATTTTTCCTCTTAAAGAGACTTCTTAGCTAGGGCATGAAAATTAATATTGCCTTGTAGAAAATTCCTTGGACATAACTATTTATATAGATATCTTTTGGAATAATATATATGACATGTATGATGTGTGGTCAAAAATATTATTTTAACACAAGATTTCAATATGAGTGTTTAGTTTAAGGTTTGTGCTAGATGAAAACTTTTTTATTTATGTATGGCTTATGTAATGATTTTGTGTTGAATTTTTCATTTACTGATGTATTTCATGACACTGCATGGTTAAATGATGTAGTGCTTTTCCCATGTAGTCATGAAATCAATTTTATGTGTATGGTATGCAATATTGTTGACATGTGATCTATAATGTTCACATGTTTACCTTTTTCTCCTTTCAATTTTTCACATGTTGGTGATAAAGTGCACATGTTTGCATGTCTTTATATATATTGAGAACTAAATATGGTGGGAAGGAGTGAAATATAATTTTTTATGCATGTATTGTATATTTTACCTTTTTTAACTTATATCATGTATTTGTCTATTTAGGTAACTAACACAACTAATGTCAATGTCTGGAGGCTATAGTTTGAGGTAATGGAAGAGGGGGGAAAAGGAATCCAATAATTCAATACATCATAATGACAATGGAACATGTAAATAATAATGGTATTATATGTTGGTTTTTGTTTTTTTAAATTATTGTTAAGTTGTGGAGCTAAAAGCTTCACCAGGATGCAAACAGGAGAAGTTACGGAGGATGCAGAGTTGCGAGGAGTTGCAGAATTAGTTGCAGGGAAACCAGCGTTGGTCTGATCAACCAACGTCAGTTAGATAGCAAAGAGGAAGCAATCGGCGTCAGTCACCAGTCGGTCGACATCGGTCATGGAGGAGCCGACGTCGGCAGCCTGTGCGAGAACAGGCAATTTGCATGATGAATCCAAGAGAGTCTATTTTGAGACTGTTAGTTTGCATGTTGAAGGCTAGTCATAGTCTTGAGTTGCGAGTCTAATTATTGTAATTAGGTTAGTTTAATTATTGTAAGCATGAGATCTATATATGGACTCATGGGCTGTATTGTAAACTTGTGCTAGAAAGCCATTGGGCTTGTAGAGAGAGCTAGTGTAGTTCTTCCTAGTTACCAAATAGGGGTACTGAGAGTGTATGATCAGAGAGAGTTACAGGTTATGCAAGTTCTTGGAGAAGATCCACCGGGGTACTAGTTGAAGAATCATAAGGACTTGGTGAGGCAAGGACAAGGGTTCTTCAGGGGTGTAGAAAGACATCTACATGGTGAGTATGATCTAGTTATTTGCAGGTAGCAACAGAGAGCAGGGGATCTACTTGAAGTACAGTTGTGTACTTGGTGAATTGGCAGCGTGTTACTAACTGGTTGGAGAGGTGAACATCAATTCTGTATTAGAGTTGATTGTTGTGACCAAGAGAGAGAGGGAAGAAGGTCTTGAGGAGTGGCAAACCTTTGAGGTGGAGGAAGAAGTGGCATCTTCCTTATTGTATATTCTTTTGAGTGATTATTAATATAATTGTGTATTGTCTCTCAATTCCTGTGTTGTTTCATATTTCTAGTTACTTATTGATTCTGGTTAAATTCTGTGATTAGTTGCTAATACGAGAAGTAATCATATGTGCTCTAATTGGTAGAGCAAGATCCTAACAAGTGGTATCAAAGCCTTGGTTGTAGGTTCAAGAGCTGATACCGACAAGTGGTATCAGAGCTTTTGGTTTGGTTGACTAATAGGTGGTTTTAGATCTGGTAGTGTTTGTTGATTATAGGTCACTCACAGGAGTTTCAGATTGAGTGGGAGTATAGCAATGGCAGAAAAAAGTAAGCTACGAATGGAGAAACTGAATAGCACGAATGGTCTGATTGATGGAAAGAAGGAGTAGGTAAAAAGAGATTGTTGGTTGGTAGAAGATCAGCATGTGGAAGCATATGTTGTAGGTAATATTGCACAGGATGTTCTGGATAAAGTGGAATCTTTATTTATAGATTCTTTTGCCTCTTTCCATGCAACCCGAAATAGAGCATCTTTTCATAGGTATGTCTTTGGAGACTTTGGAGAGACTTATTTAGGGGTTGGAGAGCCTTGTCAGATGATTGACGAAGGGGAAGTGAAGCTGAAACTACAGACAAATGACACACAGTGGTTGAAGGAAGTCATGCAGGTACCAGTCTTGGAGATAAGTCTAACTTCTTCAAGAAATTTGGGTGATGAGAGATGCACTGTAACTCTCATAGCGGATATACTTGAATTAGATGGTGGTAAGAAAGTAGGTATCCTTTATCTATCTACTTATATTGTTGATTCACCTTCTGTTGTAGAGATGTGGCTTCATAGGCTTGGTCACATATGTAGAAGGAGAATGCAAGTTTTGAAGCGGAAGTCAGATGTCTTTGACAAGCTAAAGAACTGGAAAGCCTTGGTGTTCATGGAGGAGATGACGGACAGAGATTAGGTGAGGAAACTGAATTATTCTGAGTAGAGCAAGGTTGATTTGATTAGGATTTTGATCCACGAAGAGCTCACGGATAAAAAATTACCACTCACAGATGAACACAAGTACCAGCATCGATCATACAGAAACTGACGTCGGTAGGATAAAGACCGACGTCGGTCATAAGGATCGACATCAGCAAAAGGAATGCCAACGTCGGCCAGGGAAATGACGTCGGTAGTCAGGGTCAGTATAGGGAGCTGACATCAATCGGAAATAGACTAGGAGATGGCCGAGATTGGTCACTGGTACAGGTGGTGGGTGGATAGCAAGCTATCAACAAGTCTCAAATGCTCATGTTGAGGTTAGAAAGGGTAAGTGAACCTCATATTCATTGTTCACCTTCTTTATATTGCTCATTGATGGTCAAGAACCAGGAAGATGGAAGAAGCAATGCAGGTAGAATCTAGATACAGTGGGAGCTTGGCATGGATGAGGAGTGTGAGTCCTTGGAGAAGAACCAAAAAGGTATCTGTTGGTAGAGTTGTCAGCTGGAAGTAAGCACTGAGAGACAGAATGGATTCCTATTTTAAAGAAGAGATTGGATGGATACAAGAGACAGAAGGCCAAGGCATATGGTCTTGAGGAAGCTACAGGATAGTGGTACAGGTTTTGACAGGTGGATGACTAAGCATGGCTTCAGTCAATGTTAGTGTGACTATTGTGTTTATCTTACTAGGTAGATGATGGTCACAACATCATCTTGTTACTGTATGTGGGTGATTTACTAGTAGGTTTGTACATACAGGTATTTGCTGAGCTAAGGGTAAGGTTAGTTCAGAGGTGTGTCATGAAGAATTCAGAGCAGCAAAATTCTTTGGCATAAGAAACGTGGAGATTTGATCTCCAGTGGGAGCTGATGTGAAGATGGTGTTGGTGGGGTTCATGATGCAGGATGCAAAATCAGAAAGCACACCAAGGGCTAGACAATTCAAGCTTAGCTTGAAACAGGGTTCGAAATCACATGAGGTCTAGTGTAGACCTGAGTTGTTTTCCCCAGCAGTGGGGGTTGTCAAAAAGTATGGAGCCAATTCGGGGAAGGAGTACTAGAGGGCAGTTCAGTGGGACTAGCTGCAGGGATTCTTATTATGCAGGGTCAAGTTCTTCACTACATGGATATGTAGGTTCGGATGTGGCAGGTTACTTTGATGACAGGTGTAGCATCATAGGTTGTGTGGTGGTTGGTCTTCAGGATTGATCTTGAAGAGGAATACAAGCCAAGGAATAATTTAGACAGTGTACGGATATAGGTACAAGTGCAGCTATTTATCTCCAAGTGGGAGATTGTTAAGTTGTGGAGCTAAAAGCTTCACCAAGATGCAAACAGGAGAAGTTATAGAGGATGCAGAGTTGCGGGGAGTTACGGAATCAGTTGCAGGGAAATCGATGTTGGTCTGATCAACTGACGTCAGTCAGATAGCAAAGAGGAAGCAATCGGCGTCGATCACTAGTCGGCTGACATCGGTCATGGAGGAGCCGACGTCGGCAGCCTGTGCGAGAATAGGCAGTTTGCATGATGAATTTGGGAGAGTCTATTTTGAGACTGTTAGTTTGCATGTTGAAGGCTAGTCATAGTCTTGATTTGCGAGTCTAATTATTGTAAGCATGAGATCTATATATGGACTCATGGGTTGTATTGTAAACTTGTGTTAGAAATCCATTGGGCTTGTAGAGAGAGCTAGTGTAGTTCTTCCTAGTTACCAAATAGGGGTACTGAGAGTGTATGATCAGAGAGAGTTGCAGGTTGTGCAAGTTCTTGGAGAAGATCCACCAGGGTACTGGTTGAAGAATCATAAGGATTTGGTGAGGCAAGGACAAGGGTTCTTCAAGGGTGTAGAAAGACATCTACATGGTGAGTATGATCTATTTATTTGCAGGTAGCAGTAGAGAGCAGGGGATCTACTTGAAGTATAGTTGTGTACTTGGTGAACTGGCAGTGTGTTACTGACTGGTTGGAGAGGTGAACATCAATTTTGTATTGGAGTTGATTGTTGTGACCAAGAGAGAGAGGGAAGAAGGTCTTGAGGAGTGGCGAACCTTTGAGGTGGAGGAAGAAGTGGCATCTTCCTTATTGTATATTCTTCTGAGTGATTATTAATACAATTGTGTATTGTCTCTCAATTCTTGTGTTGTTTCATATTTCTAGTTACTGATTGATTTTGGTTAAATTCTGTGATTAGTTGCTAATACGAGAAGTAATCATATGTGCTCTAATTGGTAGATCAAGATCCTGACACTTATTATTTACCAAACCAACAAGCATATTATTCATGTTGGTATCTTAATCTTTCTTTTTGTAAAAATGTATAACCTACACATTTTCAAATGTAGGTGGATTCATGGCAGGTTGACATAGGCATATACATGCATTCAATAGTTGAGCACTTCCACTTATTTTTCCTCTTAAAGAGACTTCTTAGCTAGGGCATGAAAATTAATATTGCCTTGTAGAAAATTCCTTGGACATAACTATTTATATAGATATCTTTTGGAATAATATATATGACATGTATGATGTGTGGTCAAAAATATTTTTTTAACACAAGATTTCAATATGAGTGTTTAGTTTAAGGTTTGTGCTAGATGAAAACTTTGTTATTTATGTATGGCTTATGTAATAATTTTGTGTTGAATTTTTCATTTACTGATGTATTTCATGACACTGCATGGTTAAATGATGTAGTGTTTTTCCCATGTAGTCATGAAATCAATTTTATGTGTATGGTATGCAATATTGTCGACATGTGATCTATAATGTTCACATGTTTACCTTTTTCTCCTTTCAATTTTTCACATGTTGGTGATAAAGTGCACATGTTTGCATGTCTTTATATATATTGAGAACTAAATATGGTGGGAAGGAGTGAAATATAATATTTTTATGCATGTATTGTATATTTTGCCTTTTTTAACTTATATCATGTATTTGTCTATTTAGGTAACTAACACAACTAATGTCAATGTCTGGAGGCTATAGTTTGAGGTAATGGAAGAGGGGAAAAAAGGAATTCAATACATCATAATGACAATGGAACATGTAAATAATAATGGTATTATATGTTGGTTTTTGTTTTTTTAAATTATTTTTGACATTTATCACTAAATAGTGTAACATGTAGTACTTATGATTTCACTTACCTACTTTCCTCATTTGTCAACAATGGGATAATTTACTATTTTTGTTATTTTCATTTAAGATAGAAAACTATGTGTGTAAATAAATTATTAGTAATATAAAAAAAATTGAATGTTCTTAGCTTTTTCATATTTTGAAATAAAAAATTAATATCATGGACCCTCATTTATGCCCAGATTTATTTTCTTTATCCTTGATAAAAAGGTGAATGTTATTATTGACTTTCATGTGTATTTTTTCAAATGAAGTCATAGATCTAGGTGAGAATGTAGCTTCCCAATTTTTTGAATACATGGAAGAGCTTATTACAAAGATGAGATATGAGAACTTAATGGGTGTAGAAGAGCATCTTGTTTTACAATTGTCACTAGCAACTTTAAAAACCAATCACTCATGAGAGAAAACTAGTTTTTATCCAAGCTTGTTGGCAGTGCAAGGATGATGGTTAAGAATTTTAAAATTACACTAGTTGAGAAGATCATATTGGTTGAGATGTTTTATTATACACTTTTTACATTGAAGGATGGTAATATGGATGTTAAAATACATTTTATTGGTCTATAAATTACCCATTCCTATATGAAATCACTCTGTGACACAAGGGTAGAGACTGTGAGTATAATACAATTAAAACATGAAGGAAAAGTTGGTATATATGTGTAATAGTTGTATATTTTAAAGGTGTTTGATATCTTATGTGTGTAAGTTAATGTGATTTGTTCAAAAATTTATGGCAATTTATAGATAAATGATAATTAGTTATGTGCAATGACTTATGTGACTGGTATTTCATGTATGATTATGAATTTGGATGGAAATCAATTGAAACACTTATTTATTCATATTTTAATCTATGAAATCAATGTTAATTTTTATAACTTACTTATTCATATTTTATTCTACAAAATGACATGTCTTGTGAGGTGTTTAGATGAGGAAAACTTATAATTTCCTAAATGTGATACTACATTCTAATAAGATGGTTCAAATGTTTACAACACCACATTAAAATTTTATGTTACTTTCATGTTAAATAAATTGAATTCAACATTACAAATTTTTCATTATTTTAAATAAATTTGCATACACCTCTATGACTTTCCTTTAGGACCTTGTAGCCTTATAGGGCTACATCTATGCTTATATTTTAATCATATTTAGGTCTTCTTAAGACACTTATGTCCTTATATATGTTTTATATTAGTCCTACACAAATATTAACTTCTAAGTATACTTTGTCTTAATATAAAATAATATGCATAAACTTACTACTCTTACATTTGATCTTGTAGCCTTCTATAAAAAAACTATTTGTAGTTCACTTCTTTTTGACTACTACTAAAGTCTTATACAACAAAAATCCTACTTCTAATCCTGATCTTATTTACTTATGTGAGTATGATTCTAAATTTAGGCCTTTGGGAATCATCACATAGTTCTCATATATTCATTTTCTAATCATTAATTCCAAGAAATACTATCACAACCCTTTATTGGCTTGATCTTTTAATAAATGTACAAAACTAGTAATAAAACCCTATTTTAAGGCCTTGTATAAGATTTTTACAAATATAATGAGTAATAACATGTATTGTGGGTGTTTTAAGAGTTAGATTCACTTGAAACACTTTATATATTTTTTATTATCCAATTATGTCAATGTCTACACAAATATCACAACTTGCTTGTGAGATATAGTCATTTTGTGGAAATTATGTATGTGTTGATATACTCATTTTTTTCTCCAAAAACCCTAGTCTAGGTCTATATAATCATGAGAAAATATGATAAAAACATGGTTTAACTCAATATCATGTCATGTGTTACAAGTTGACCTTATTACTTAAGCCCTCGAATATACTAGTATTAAATTTAAATTAGACGATTAAATAGAATATAAATATCATGCCAAACATGTGAAGTGAGATGATACTTTTAAAGGGATTATCTATGAAAAAATAAATCTTGAAACTGGCCTTTAAACTCAACTTAAATCATTCAAGTAGTTAGCAAAAAACTAGCTATATACTCTATCCAAGATAATTTTACATTCAATCCAAAACCAATATTATACTCTATGCAAAATCACTGATATAGCTTACTTAAAAATTCACTTTTAAACTAGATAACATATTTATACGTTGCATAAAAACATCTATATACTTCACTTGAAATAGGTGTATCCTTTTTTACTAGCTTTATTTTTTTCCCAGAAACATTTCATATACTTCACCCATAAGATATCAACATTAAAAAATTTCACATGTAAAACTATACATTTACATTGAGCTTGAATATATTATAATGTATGATATTCAGATCAAATCAACAAATATACCTCATAATATGAGAAAATCATTGGATATAATTAACAATCCTTCTTCTTCTATCTAGGACACATAATTTTGTTTTATATTTATAGTATGCATCTAAACCATTACTGAATAAATGATGATTTTAAAATCACACAAGCATTTATTCACATAACATACCCATAGAAATTCTAAGAGACAAACCAAAATGTACTTTATTTTACCATAGATTAAACATTATCAAACATAATTATTTACAACACTATAAACTATCAATCATGTTGTATGTATGTAAGTACAAGACATAAGTTCCTTTAACCAAAGAATACATGGAATGGTGAACCAAGATGCTGAAAAAAAAACATCCCATGCCATGTTCGCTAACTATTAACTTTTTGAATTGACACTATCATATGATAGATTGTAGTCACAATCATTATCATCATATTGTGTAGACATGAAGTAAAGAATCTCCATTCTCAATATCAATTGTCTTGATCAAAAGAGAGGAAAATTGTTGTCATGGGAGATTATGTACCTCTTCCAAAATACTATAAATGGCTAGGTTGGATAAAGTCTTAATGCATCATAATGGTTATTTAAAATGTATTATGAATGGGGTATTTCCTCTAATAAACACATTTTGTACATAATTTGGGTGTATATACACATCTAGATCATTTGACACCTTTGTTAGTAAGAATATTAAAAAGAGGGGCTTTAAGTATGCTAGGATGATACCAAAAATATTCCAATGATTAGGTAAAACCACATGTTTCTCTAGACATTCATTTTTCCAATGTATGAATAAATTAGTACTATGCCTCTCTATCAATGCCATGAGATCATAACTCACAAATGGAATGTGGTACATAAGAAATCTCATGTTATAATTAAAAATAACATTAAAGCATTACAAACCATCAAGATGGATGAAATTTGTAGTGTATCCTGGCCCCCTCTAATTTATGGCAATGACCACCACACATGAGTTTTGGATCATCATATCACATCACAAAATTATCTCCTATAGGATAGTAATCCAAAGATAGATCAAAAAAAATCTTGATCTAGCCATTCATATGACCATTGCATGAAAAAAAATAGTAATGTGCCTCTCTATTAATCTCAAAAACTCATAACTTATAAATGGAATGTCATACCTAAGATATCCCATGGTGTAATACAAAATAACATTACACCATTAAAAACTATCAAGATGGATGAAATGTGCATTTTATCCCAACCCCCTATAGTTTATGGCATCTAAAACCACACATGAGTTATGTCTCATTGTATCACATTAGAAACTTAGCTTCTTTAGGATAGACATTTTTTTCCAAATGCATTTGTATAATTGTTTTATTTTTTACACAACTCTCCCCATATTTGTGTTAAACTATCATAATAAAATTGCAATATGGATGACACCTACCATGAAATTAAAAAAAAATTATCAAAAATTTGCAAAATTTTCATAAAGTATAGTTAATTATTTTGCATATAGTAATCACCATAGTTAATTGTTACGGCTATTGTTTTTTTCAATCAAACATCAATTTCAAGTAAATAAAATTGCATTAGAAAATCAATCCTTATAGAATCAAAACTAAGAGAATAGAGAATAGAGATTATGATAATATGGTTTATTTGGTACCCTCCCTTGCCTCAACATACTTCATGTCAAAGTAAGTGATCCACTTACTCAACCTAGTTTACTTCAATAACATCAACTCTACCCTTTATAGGACTATTAGGATTAATTCTTCCATTTCAAGATTGAAACAAAATTAAAACTAAAAACATTATATTATATATTGAGATAAGTGTATACTAATGAACAAAAACATATACTCCTTTGTATAATGTCAATAATTCAATTTCCAAGAAATATTGAACTAAATCTCTCTTTTTTGCCTTATCCTAGTGGAATCCTACAATGGTCTTACACATAGTCCTCAATTTTATTGAAGGAATACATAATTATCTCAATTAAATTTATAAAAACCTATAAGTGTCCCTACACAAGTTTAAAATACTAATTTGATCCTTAAAGTAACCAAAATGTTGCCTCATAACTAAAAATGTCTACATGACTATAAATAGGTCTTTTTAGATCTTTAGAAAGGTGTCATTTATTTAAAATCTTCAAAGATGTTATAGGCCTTCTATATTGGTGTGAAACTAATATTTGTATAGGTTTACTAAATTTTTGAACACAATGCTACATTTCCTCTTTAGGCTAATACAAGCCTAATTTGGCCTCTCAAAAGGATTTGACTTACTTAAATAGCTAAATTTATTAAATAACTTTAACCAAGTATTCTATAGTGAATTCATAATGATGAAAAACCCTCACAAGAATTTTTAAGTCAAACAACAAAGCAAAATGGTCACATTTCTTCTTTT
>JARHVA010000396.1:4487500-4632500 GCA_037957365.1 Torreya grandis
ATTGAATAAAATAGGTTTTATTTGGCATAAAATTTTGATATTTATATGATACATAGTAAAGGATCACAAAGACAAATGATATTCAAGCTAGAAAAAACTATGATATTGGATTCTTAAGTAATCTCAGTCATCTTGTAGAAGGATACATTAGTTTAAAATTTGAATTAAGACATTACTCCATCATTAGATAATTAAATAATTATAAGATATTATTGAAACAATCAAACACAATATAAGATCTCCCAAGAGATAAATAAGGGAATGGTCCTTTAGGAAACCATTAAACATGTTTCAAGGTTATAGACCTAGTGTTTTAGGATGTAATCCTAATAGATCATAGATTTCATAAAGGAATATAGTAACATTTCGAATGATGATAATAATAATAATAATAATAATAATAATAATAATAATAATAATAATAATAATAATAATAATAATAATAATAATAATAATAATAATAATAATAATAATATATGATCAAAATGAATGATATCATATTGTAACAAAAAGGGAGTTACAAAAATATTCAACTTCAACTATTAAAGTTGATTGGAATGGGGTTTGAGCACCCATGAAATTATAATTTAAAATAGATCATTTTTAATTATTTTAGTTCAAGAACCATAGATTATTTATGAATAAATACCTAAAAAGAATTTTTTTAATGCATTGAGAAATTTCATAATTTGCACAAAGTGGGTTTGTTAAAAATGAATTGGAAATTTTAAACAAAATAAATTTTAAAGTGTAAATTTGTACTCTACAACCTATTTTAACATCCTTATAGAATGTGTAAAAATAAAAGATTCGGAATAAGGCATGGAAATCCATTAAATCATAATTGAAAATAGTTTTTTTCTTATCTTGTAGTTGAATGTGCCATCATACACATGTATAAAATTTTTGGAAGCATATGCACTGCAAAATAATTATTTAACAAAATGTCATAAAGGGATGTGGTGCTCATGGAATGCAAAGGTTGCAGGATATCAACATAATTGATTTGTTTTAAAGGCTTTATAAAATTTTAATAAAATGCAATTAACAAGCAATTTAATAAAATGCAATTAACAAGCATAAGGCATACTCTAAAACATTTATTGTAACATCCTCTTGACTTGTATTAGAATAGGAGATTTGGAACATGGAATCAATATCCACCGAATCATAATTGAGTGTGATTTTTTGTAAAATGTTGTAGTTGAAAGTGCCTTGCTACATATCTATTCAAGATGTGAAATCATACATTAGGTAGGTGAATTATTTAATAAAATGTCTAAAATACATGTGGTTTTATGGACTACAATGCCTACACAAGATTAAAAATTGTGTTTTTGCAAAAAGACATGGAATATTTTAAACAAATGTGATCAACATATGAAAACCATGCTTTGCATCTTTTTCCATCTTTCTCCTCACATGTTCCATAACCAAAGCTTTGGAATAGGGCAGCAAATACACTAAAGCATAATTGAGAATAGATTTTTGATAGATGTTGTAGTTTTAAGTTCCCTAGTATACTTGTATGGAAAATGTGGAATCATATGTAAGGCACAATAACTATTTGACAAAATGATTGAAACCAATGTGGCCTCATAGAAAGCATCGATTGTAGCATATGCACAAAATAGGTTTTTTGTAAAGTCTATGCAAATGTGGGAGGTTTGGAACATGACACAAACATAAATGAAAGCATATCTATAGAAATTTTTCTAATGTTGTATTTTCTGGGACACAACTAGAAATATAGCAAAATATGGAAGAATACACAAAGCATTTAAACTATTTGACAAAATTCCTAAGAGATGTGACTTTATGGATTGCAATACATGTACAAAATCATCCATTAAAGCATAATTGAGATCAAAAATTTGTATTTTTTTTAGAAAACATGAGGTGATGAACCAAGCGAGAATAACATCAATATATTAGGAGAAATTTGCTTACTATAAAGAAAAATCAATCAATTTCAAAAATCATGAAACATGAGCTACTAGTGAAAATTCATGAGAAAGTTTACATATAAATTTCAATATATGAAATAATAGATATACAAATTAGTATATGATTAAATTGATATGACATAAATTTAAGTAATATGAAACTAATATTATTTATTTAATATTTTAATGCTCCATCTCATTCTCTATATAAAATATTGCATGGACATGATTAGATCAAAAACCCATTCAAAATGCTTAAAAGGTGTAGAATTTATTTTGTATTTTTGTTTTCAAATATGTGACTCATAAGGAAATTCTAAATAACCTATCCAAGTTCATAATGAGTGGATAGGATACCTTTCCAAGTTATTAATGAGTGGAGAAAGGAAAAAAGAAATAGAAATAATTGAACTTTTATTCATACTAAGAGATCCATAAACCCTCATATTTCCTCACACGCTCCTACACAAGCATATACTTATTTCCTCCTAAGTATTATTTTACTTGAATGTAAATTGTTTTTTAATGGTAAATCTAATCAAGTAAGCAAGGTTATATATTTCAAAGTATCTTGGGATAGTGTCTAAAAGTGTGAGATTGTCATCATGTCAAGTTTATACTCTTTTAGGAGACAAGATTAAATGAATGAAGCAAGTTTTCATTGGATTTATAATGTGAAATAGGTATATTTAATGTATGTTTGTGTGTTTCAAACTTATTTATCGTCATACGATGTTATTTTTCTATTTATTCTTTTAAACCCTCTCAAAACTCATGTATTGCATACATAATCCACAAGATATAGGTCTTTTCATTGACACGGATTATTTTTTATGCAAGTATGACTATTGGAAAAGATAGATATAGTTTTAAATGATATTTCATAACCATTTTAAATATTTTAAACCACTCCAAGCTCCAAATATTTAATTTTAAAGGATTTCAGGCCTAGACAGAATGAGTAAAACCCTAATCTAGGGTTTCATTAGGAAAAAATATATAAAATGTGATTTAAGTAATGGAAATTGATAAAATTTGATAAGTATGTATAATTTAACATCATATATTATATTTTGGAGGTTTCATGATTTATATTGACATATGGCTGGATGTACAGGTGACTGTGGTTTTTCAGGCATAATTGAAGCCTAAAACAAGGTCAGTCAAATGGATTTTCTTTAATTTCATGGAGTTTCCAACAAAGTGAATCATGTGAAAGAGTGATAAAAATATTTAAAGTATAATTTACTGTTATAAACCCATTCAAAGCTTTTTTTAGTTGAGTCTTATGTCATTTATAGTGAAGGCATACTAATAGGTGTTGTTTAAGTCTTATAACTCAAAAATTTGTGTTTCTTAACAAAATTTTCATAGTAAGTTACGAGAACTTAATATATAAATAAATTTATTATTTTAATAATAATGAAAAAAAACAATGAAAGTTTTCAAGTAAATTACCTTCATTATATTATCAATTTTTAGTCATTGGACCTAGATTTGGCCTATAAGGTCTACGTATAATATTGTTTACTATTTGGATCAGAAAATAAGAAGATATTTAAAGCATACACTAGTCCATCATATAGATATGTGTTTTAAACCCACTATAGTCACATATTTATGCACTCATTCTTACGAATGATAATGAATGCTTTCAATATATAATATATATCATTAGTTGAAAGGACTCAAGGTTTGAAAGTGTTAGATAAGTGATAATGAAGTTAAATGTTGGATCCCTTTTTTGCATAGTTTGTAGCCCACTTACCTATAGGGGAATGTGTGGGGGGAAACACCCCGCACTATTGTCATATGGGGATCTAGGGGAATAATAGCTATATTTGGTATGAATAATGTCAAACTAGTTAGTATCCCTTTTGCCTCCCATTTCAAACTTTATTCATGTTTATGTCCTAGTAATGATAAATAAAAAGAGGATATTTCTCATGTATAATATGATAATACAATAGGAATTTTAATTTATGTTATGCTATGTAGAAGGATAAGCATTTCACATGAAGTTAGAGTTGTCAGTAGATATATGGAAAATCGAGGTAAATAACATTGGGCAATAATGAAGTGGGTGTTTTTATACTTGCAAGACACAAGTGACTATTGCATCACTTACAGTAGATCAATTAATTCTATTTATGGATTTGTTGATTCTGATTTTGTAAGAGATCTAGATTAAACAAGATCAACATCTAGTTACATTTTTACATTTACAGATGGACCTATTAGTTGGATGTCAAAACTTAAACATATTGTTGTTGAATCAAATACTAATGAAAAATATATGGTTCTCTATCATCCTCATTAGGAGGAAATTTGGCTAAATGGTTTATTAGGTGATTTTAGAAGAGATCAATACAAAAAGAAGGTATTGTATGATAGTTAAAGTGTAATTTATTGGTCAAGAATCTAACATATCATAATAGGACAAGCTATATTATATTAAAATACTATCTTGTTAGACTTGTGATTGATGAATTAAAATTAACACTTCAAAAGGTTCACATAAAATAAAATAGTGTTGATATTCTCACAAAACCAATATTGTTAGACAAGCTAAATTAGTGTATGGATTCACTTGGCTTAAATAAAAGATGGTGAGTTGTTTCGTAAGATATCAAGATGAAATTATTTTGAAGGTGGAAATTATTAGATATGTGACAATAAAGTTAAATGTTGGATCCCTTTATAGTGTGATTTGTATCCCACTTCCATATCGGGTATAGTGTGAGGGATAACACTCCCCCTATCCCCATAAATATATTCTTTCAAGGGGGTCCAGGAATGATGACCTTGAATCAAAATTTAAGGAGTCAAACACCTATTTTTAGGAAGTCAAATTCCACTAAATTTTATTTTTAAGAAGGAAAGTGCTATTGACAATTATCCACTTTATTTTTAGGATAAAGAATCCTAATGGTGCTTTGCCAATTTGGTATATTTAACCTTATGTATTTCACATGTAATATATTCATCTTGAGTTTAATAAACCCTTATATCTTTCACCATGGATGTTTTATTAGATATGCTAAGTTTTTACCGTGTAAATATGGTTTTTTGTCTCATGCATGTTTATTCTATCCATTTGAATTATCTTTATTCTTTCAAAATTGAATTCTTTTATTTATTATTTGTTGGTACATAGTGTCTATTCGAATGTAATCTTTAATACATTCGCATGTAATATGTTCATCTTGGATTTAATAAAGAATGATATCTTTCAATGTGAATGTTTATTTCTAGCTTTGATCAGGTTTTACCAAGTAAACCTTGTGTTTTGTCTCATGAATGTTTATATTACCTATTTCAATTATCTCTTTTCGTGAAAACTTGTTATTTTTTCAGTGATTAACTATTTTTGTGAAGTGTCTAGATTCATAATATTAGGAATGCCTTGAGTGTTTGCTTGTAAGCTAAAACTAATGAATTGAAATTTTCATGATGTCCTTTGACTCTCCATGATCATTTTCAAGGTTTTCACAACATGAATAATGATAAATCAATAGGAATTGATGATTTTCCTTGAAAATTATATAAATCCAATTGGGATTTCATTGGGCCCTACTTGTTTCATGTATAAAAAGAAGATCTACAAATAAAATTATTACATTTTATTATTGATCAAAGTAACATTAAATTTATTCACAAAGAAGATGACCTAGTACTTATCATCAACTAGCACCTACTCAATTTGTTTAACATGTTTTATAATGATCATTAAAGATCTTTCCAGCCATAACTGACTTATTTTATGTACCATTATTAGACTATAGTAAACTAGGTTTATCAAAAGTACATATATTCTTGATAACCTTATTTTTGGGTGGGAAGGAATGGAATTGGTGAGAGTCTCTCATCAGAGAACCATTTTTATATAACTTTATTTTGATAAGGCTTATGATAGGATTGAATTTCCTTTCATCTTGGCAATGTTTTAGGGTCTTGTATTTGGTTAATTCTTTCTTTTATATGCTCAAACCCTCTTTACAAATGCCTCAGTGTATCTCACTATGAATGGGATAAAATATAAATAGATTGACCTTAATCAATCCATTCATGAATGTTTCCCCTTTCCCCAACATTAAATGTGATATTTGTAGAAGCTTTGAGTTATTTGTTGGCTCATAATATTGAGTGGTGTCTTGTCTGAGGTATTGTTCTTCACAATCAATCCTCTCAACTCATCAATAGACATTTTACAAATGTCACCTTCCTTTCTTTGAAAGAAAAAGAATAACTTTCAAATAGGCTATGAATTCTCTTTCCATATTTTGTTTAGCCTCTAGATCTAATTTACAATAGATCAAATTCTAATGCTTTATCTAGAGTATGATGTCCATGAAATATTAGCTACATCATATTAAATGCAAATGGTGGAACAAAAAATGGGAATAATTCAAGTTCTTATACATAATTATGATAATATGTCATAAACAAAGTGGAGAAAAAGGTGGAATAATGGGTCACCAAATATCTTAGGGAAGTTTTAGATGTGCAATAGAACTATGACTACTACTAATATTTATTATTCTTCTTGTTGGGCCCCTCTAAATGTTCTTATGATAAGTTGGCCAAAATTTCCATAGATTTTATTTGGTCCCCCATTAAGAAAGCATAGGTATTTCACTTGGTCACATAGGATATTTATTGTCATCCTCATGATAAAGGAGGTACATGATAATTATTAACATCTATATTCAACATTGTCTTATGTGCCAATTGTGTGGTTAGAGCCACTAAAGGTAGTGAGTCTTGGAAAATCCTTCAACATCATGGTATAACATCTAGATTGAGTTGGAAAATTATTTATTACCATACTCTTCCAATCATTTTTTCTTTGATCAAAATTGAATGATCATTCATGTCCTAGAGTATCTGAAAGGCCTTTGGGGCTATCAAACTATGGCCATTTAAAATGGGTTGGAAATGGATTTTATAGTGATATTTCCTTTAATGAACAAAATCTCTATTGGTCTCTCTTTATAATTGATACTATCTTTTTGTTGGTATAATTACATGGTATAAAAGTTTTGAGGATATTTTTAAAATGGAATTAATACTATAAGGGTTTTGATCATAATGCATGATTGGGAACCTTAAACTATGCTAAATAAACATTTAATTTAATAAATTAAAAATTACCAAGTTTACTCTATAAAATGGAGTTAATACCAGATGTCATGTTACACAAGCTAGATCTACAACCTCCACATGTGTGATAGAAAGATTGGAACTAGAACTATAATACCAACTTGGATAATTACATTCCATGCCTCTTATATTAAGTGATGATCACCTTTTATTTTATTTTTTCTAAGTTAAATATGCATTGGATCATTAATTAATTACCAAAGACATGGCTTTCTCAAATCAATTTTTTTTGGATAACCATAACTACTCTTCATCTTGAGGCTATACATATAGCAATGTAATAAATTAGATATACCCACACCACCACTAAATACCTCTTGTGTAAATCTAGATAAATTTTTATATAAGTGGGAAAGCATAGTCCTACTGCATAAGAACATAGTACCATAGATCTCAATGCGACAAACCATATTATACTTCTTATAAGCAATAAACACTCCACTATCATCCACTGCAACAAAAAAAGAAAACAATATAGCTAACCACATATTCAAGCATGAAATAATCAATTGCATAATCACTATCACTACCTTGATGATGTACCCCAACAAAATATATGAATGTATGATCAATGAAAGCTACACCCATGTCATATTTTAATGTCACCCATCACCCACTAATCATTAAATGTAAAATATGGTTTACATCCTTCAAAGTAATAGTAATCTCTCTAGTAAGAATCTATAATATACAAGTATCAACAATCCACCTCTCACATAAGGTGGTAATCATATACCTATCCCACAGCACCATGCCTAGGTCACATACATGATCCAAACCAACCCTATCCATAACAACATGCTCATCAAAAAATAATGGTATCATCCTTAGTGTGTCCATCACCTAAACTCTATGAAACTCTCAAATCTGCACCTCACCCTGTAAACACTAGATTATAGACTATATATCAAACAACAATACTAAGAAAAATAGCCAGATAAAATAAAATTAAGAACAAATTAAAAATTGAAAAAACCATCCACATTGGATAAAAGTGTTCCAAAAGGACACTAGTTCTTGATTATAACATTGTAACTTGGATAACAACACTACATCTTAGAGAATAGCACTAACTCTAGGATAGGAGCATTGAAACTAGTCAAGTTTTTTCTAGACTACTTAAAACAATTCAAAAATACCCAAAACAAGCATCCAAATATGTACAAATTAAGTGTTAAGCATACTCACCAAGATAATCTCCCCATTGGTCTCAATCTGAGATGTCAACTACTCAAAATGAGTCATAGAAGGTGCTCATCTCCTAGGCATTTTACACTCTAGAGATCTAATATCTCAAACTAGTCACTACACAAATGAACTTAAAGTCAATTAAAATTTCTATATCAACTAACTCTTATATTCAAAGGAGAAACATTATTTTTCTCATAGATAGAGCCCCATAGCTCCATTATACAAACCATTTGATTCAATAGAATCATGACAATGATACTTTCAACATCACACAAACTTTACTCTTTCACTACATACCTCTTTTGTACCCTGACAATACAAATGGGTACTTACTAATAAACCTCTTTTATAACCTAAAAATACAAATGGGTACCTACTAATCAAACCATTTGTTCAAAACATTCAAGTAACCCATCCTATTCAAGAAATAAACTATTCACTTCATTAAATCTATTGCTACCTCATTTACTTACCATGGCATGAATGTTTGTATATCCCTACTATACCCAGCTACAAGATTTGATCATAATAAATAAAAGATATCTTTCACTCCTAGTAATTCAATCTCACACATTAAACAATAGACTTTTGATTTATTCAATACATACCAACCAAGTTCCTATACATTCTACTACTAGTCATCATTTTTGGTTCAACCTCCTCTATCATAGATTTTATCCCTCTCCCCAAAATAGGGCATCATTCCTACTCTTCCTATTCCTACACTTATCTAGCACACCTATCCACCCACATAGATACATACACCATGGTTCTTACACCTCTAGTACTTAAATAATTAGATTCAAATTAGATTAGTCAAAACACACATTGATTCAGACTATATGGGTCACTCAGCATGGTTTTTACACCTCCAATATTTAAATTATTAGCATTACTTAGTAGAGATTAGTCAAGATTATATAGTGACTTAGATTATATGGGTCACTTAGCATCACTCAGCTCAAACTAGTCAAGATTATACAGTGGTTCAGATTATATGGGTCACTTAACATCACTCAATTTAACTTGGTCAAGATTATACAGTAATTTAAATCACATTGGGTCACTCAGTATTACTTAAGACATTTAGAGGGATACACCTTTGTTTTGTATATGTATAGACTATCTAGATACTAGATTCAGGTGCATGTACATTACTACAAGTCTCATATATACAACTTCATACAACATGACATAATTATAGACTAGATAGCAGAGTATAGGCATAGGGCATATCATATTATTTTTATCTCTTCTTTTTATATGGGACATGACATGATATATCATATCACATATGGTTATATATATTTCTATATTATCTAGACACATCACTCACATACCAAATTTTGCGGCATCACATAGATGTTTATGTCCTTCATCTTCTAAAGATTATACAAATTGGGATGGTAAGACATACCATTTTATTCTTACACATTTACTAGAGTTTTCAATTTACACATAGGAATTACTTAAGTTGTCACCAGGTTAGACCATATGATCATCTACAGTGATTGGTTCATTGTATTACTCAAACTCAAACTCAGGAGTTTGTGTGGGATAAAAGGCAGACATTGGTTTTAAACTTCAGAGCACTTCTCAAATCCAATTTAGATTATTTATATTCAATATAGGGGGTGTCTATTATATATATTTATTATTTATCTAATCACTATTTCAATTCCCCATCCACTTCCTTGGCTAGGAAGCTGGACCCTTTTTCAACACACTTATCTTCACATAGGTAAGTTTAGGTACACATCTTCTTTCTTTCTTTTACTCTAGTAATTCATTTCATTGCACCACTAGATTAAAGAGGGGAAAATGTATACATCCTAAATTGGTAAATAAAACACACATAACATGTATTTTAATATTCCTTTCATAGGAGACTTCGACTAGAGAATATGAGCTTTTATTCACATCTAGTCATGTCCCTTTGTCTAACTAGTCTTAGTCTTGCAATATTCCCTAGACATATATTTGCTTATCTCTAGTCATCCATAACTTTATGGACTTAACCCTTTTAGATATAGGTATATCTTATAGGCTTAGACCTATCCCCCCAAGTCCCATAACCCCTAAACAATATCACCCAAATATGACTATAGCACTAAAACCCAGCGTGTCTAGTTTCTAGCATTTTTGTCTAAGTGCAAATTTGGTCCAAATGCTCAGTTTATTCTATACGATGAGTCTTAACCCTCTTATTTTATTTGTTCCTAAACTTTATAATGTCAACCAAATGTGAATAAATCTCCTAAATTTGAAATAATGAGTCTCCTATATAAAGGACTACACAAGGCATTTTATATCTAGCACTTACTATTTTGGCACATTAGACATAATAAAATCAATCAATAGTATAACTCAGCTTCTCTGCATCACATATGGATTTTCATGACTGATCAAGGAAGGACGTAGGTGAAATTCATTCTTGCATCAATCATGTGTGTTCATAATGCACATTACCTAAAGGAGAACTACATCAAATCTAAGGCCCTAGCTTGAGGGTTAATGTAGGTAGCAATCAGAATAGTAAGGGTTCTTGATTGTGTGATCATTATCCCCACAACCTAGTTTTCCCCCTTTTGATTTTGATCTATTTTTTATTTCTATGTGTGTATAAAAATATAGGTACTAAAGATTGAAACAAACCTATAATGAGCTTCGATGACTCCTAGGACCTAAAATTTAGTACACATGGTGATACTAAGTAGATGAACAGAACCCAAAAATATTTTAACCTCAAGATAAAAATGTCAATAAATTATTATAGCTCCAGACACTAGGGTGTCATATTTTTGGTGCTCCAATCCAATGAAGAAATAAAAGATAGATTCAGGTTTTAGATAGTGTCTTAGTCTTGTGTGTAAGTTTTTAGACCCTGACTCATTCGAATCATCCTATTTTTATAGGTAAGATTTCTTATCCCTTATGCAATTTAATTTGAAAAAATTGATATAAACCTATATTTTACTATGTTTAATTAGAATTATCCCCATATTTTAGACCTTTATTATTTAGAAATTAAACATCTAATTTTGTAAATTAATAAAACAATACCCATATGAACTCTAAGTTTTATCCATAGACTAAACATTTTCAAAAATAATTGCTTACAACACTAAAAATTATCAATCAAGTTGTACATCTGTAAGGACAAAACATAAGTTCTTTAAACTAGAAATACATGGGATGGTGAACCAAGATGCTAAAAAAAGAGTCTCATATGCCATGTTCACCAACTATTCACTTTTTTAAGTAACACTATCATCTGATGGATTGTATTCATCATCATTATCATCCTCTTGTGTAGACATGAAGAATTATATAATTCATGTTCTCAATATCCTTTATCTTGATCAAAAAAGAGGGAAATCGGTGTCAAGGGAGATTATGTACCAATTCTAAACTACTGTGAATGATTAGGTTGGATAAATTCTTGATGCATCACAATGGTAATTTTGAATGTTATATAGTTTGAAATATACTCTAAATGAAAAATTCATTATAATGAACACATTATGTTCATGATTTGGGTTTATATACACAGTTGGATCATTTGACACCTTTTTCAACAAAACCCTTTTCAAGAGAGGACTTATCTATGTGAGGATGACACCAAGAGTATTCCGAAGATTAGGAATAACCACATCCTACTCTATCCATTAATATGACCATTATATCAATAAATTAATATTATGCCTCTTTATCAATGTTAAGAACTCATAACTCGTAAATGAAATGTGGTACCTAAGACATACCATGTTGTAATGCAAATGAACATGACACCATTGTAAACTATCAAGCTAGATGAAATTTTTATTGTATCCCATCCCCCTCTAATTTATGGTAGTGGTCACCACACATGAGTTTTGGATTGTCATATCACATGGCAAACTTAGCTCCTATATGATAGAAATTTGTTTCCAAATATGTTTGTAGAATTATTTTCTTATTTTGAAAACTCTCATAGTTTGTGTTTCACTATCATGATAAACCTATAAAATGGACGAAATTACCAAGCAATTAAAAAATGTTTAGAAAAAATTTAGTAAAATTTCATAAATTCTAGTTAATTATTTTTCATATAGTAATCACCATATTTAAATGTTATGGTTATTTATAATTTAGTCAAACATAAATTTCAAGTTAATTGAAATGTTTTTAAAAAGCATTTATTATAGAACCAACACTAATAAAATAGAAAGATGTGATCCTAAAAATATGTTTTGTTTGTTACCCTCCCTTTTCTTAACCTTCTTGATGTCAAAGTAAGTGATCCACTTACTCAACCTAGTTTACTTCAATAACATCCACTCTACCCTTTATAGGCCTATTAGGCTTAAATCTTCAATTTCATGATTATAACAAACTTTAAAGTGAAAACCTTGTATTATCTATTGAGATAAGTGTAGACTAATGAACAACAACATATAGTCCTTTTTGTAATGTCAATACTTCAGTTTCTAGGAACCATTGACCTAAATATCTCTTTTATGATGTATCCCAATGAACACCTACAATAGTCTTACACATGGTCCTATATATATGAATGTTCAAGGGTAATTTGATTCAAGGAATATGTAAATAGATCAAGTTAATTGATATAAAACTTATAAGTGTCTCTAAAACATTCAAAATAATAATTTCATCCTCAATGTAACTAAAACATTTCCTTAGTATTAAAAATTATTACATGACTATAAATAGATTTCTTTAGATATTTAAAAAGGTGTCATTTATTTAAACTCATCTTAATGGTTCCTCAAATTATTTTTAGAGATGTTATAGACCATATATAGTGGTCTAAAACCAATCTTTATATTGATTTCCAAAACATTTGAATGCAATGCTAAATTTCCTCTTTAGGCCTATACAAGGCTAATATGTCCTCTTGGAAGTATTTGATTTAGTTCATCAGCTTAATATATCAAATAAATTTACAAAATTGTTTTACAGTAAATTCATAACTATGACAAACCCTCACAAGAAGTTTTAAGTCAAATAACAAGGAGAAATGGTCACATTTGACCTTTTCACAATCCTCTTGATAGATGCCTATAGGTGTATAGAACATAGTTGGATATAAAAATAAACACAAGTTGTATTTGGACACAAATCTAGTTACAATGCATTATAAACCCTCTATACTAACTTACCTCAAGATTTGGATGTATTTGACTAGTTACATTTAAATTTATAGCTCTTTTTGTGTTATAAACCCAATTTTAGGGTTTTACTATACACATACAAAGCTAAGAGCTTCAAATCAATTGTTCATAAATATTATGGACTATTTCTATGTTTAAACACTTTAAACACATTCTTAACTACCTCCACCAACTTTTATAATTAAAAAATCTAACTCATACAAGGATTTCTACATGAAATGAGACATGTGTGTGTGTGTGTGTGTGCGTGTGTGTGTGTGCGTGTATGTGTTCGTGTGTGTGTGTGTGTGTGTGTGTGTGTGTGTGTGTGTGTGTGTGTGCGCGCGCGCGCGCGTGCATGTGTGTGTGTGTGTGTGTGTGTGTGTGTGTGTGTGTGTGTGTGTGTGTGTGTGTGTGTGTGTGTGTGTGTGTGTGTGTGTGTGTGTGTGTGTGTGTGTGTGTGTGTGTGTGTGTGTGTGTGTGTGTGTGTGTGTGTGTCTTTGTGTGACTATATTTAAAAATAGGTGTTTGATAAGTTTATGAGAGTGTAGTCATAAAATGGGTGATAAGTATGAATTATAAAAAACTGAATTATTATTATTGATACATAATCCACCAAAAAAAATAGACACAACTAGAATAATTCTTTATTTATTATGTAAATAAACACAGTAGCACACTTCTAGACCTTTGAATGTTAAATGATAGACTTTGAACATTGTTAAATAATCCTCTATGAGAAATTTTATAGTAGTTTTTATATAAATACCCATGTTCTTTTTTTATGGGTAGTGTTAAATGCTTCGTAATGAGTTTGATTATATATATGATTTATCCAACTCTATTCTCTTTCTACGTGGGAAAGATTTATTCAGTGTTTCTAAGTTAAGAACATATATAATCACCTTATAAACTTCAATCCAATAATCTAGGAGATAGACGGAACCATAAAAGGATAAAAAATCAAAAAATTAGAGTTTTTGTTCAAGTTGGAGAGAGGTAGCATGTTGCAAGAGCATCAGGATATGAACTATTTGAATAATGTAAATTTATTAAAGTTATAATTTTTCAAAGTCTTTTAGGATACTATGGGTCTTTTTGAAGATAATAAAAAACCTTAGATGATTCAATTGTCTTCTCATATTTCAATTTAATAATAGTTTTGGTTTTCCCTCCAAAATGGGAATATTCAATTAATTTAAAATACTATATAAGCTTGTAAGGGTTATAATTCATTATACAAGTCATTTAATTACACATCATGATCCTAAGCGACTATTATATCATTACAAACATATATTCACTCTAGGTAATTTTAAATCATCCTATGAACCTCATCTAGAAGCTATATCATATGTTAAAGATTGTTATAAAATGTAAGGTTAAGAGGAAAATATATTGGAGAAACAACTAATTTTAGCATCATTGTTAGAATAAGATCAACATTGAATAAATTATATTAATAAATAAATTAAAACATGTATAAAAATTTCTTCATAAAGTCTTAGAATATATAATAGGATACTAAGAGGGAATAAGGTCTTTAGCTCTATATTATCTTGGTAGTCTATACGAATATAAGTGTATGTATGAAGACTAATTAATAAAAGGAGGATGCTATTTTTTTAAAATATCTTAAACTTGGAAAGTTAGTAAGATAAATATTTCCTATCATCTTGGTTTCTATTATATGTTTCAACGGTTTACATGTTTTGAATTATTGACACTCTGACATTAATAGTTTTGAGCTATGTATGTAAGGATCATCATTTTCTTGCATGGATGTAAGTGATTTTGGGTTGGATACTTTTTTTAGTTATTTATAATCTTAAATTAATGTTTCATTTTTATATAAGTATTTGATAGCCAATTCAATGTTATTATTAAAAAAACCCTTCAAAAACCTGTATTTATCTGTACACGATCATATATAGTTAGCCAGAAACACATGTAAACAACTGCATGAGATTTTTTATCAATTTTTAAAGATTATTGGATATTTTTAATAAATTTACAAAGGTTTTGTAAAATTTATAAATTTCTTAAACTCTATGAACAATTTATTTAAATATCTCAAGCTCTATGTGCACAGTCAAACCCTGGAACATGGTTCTCAATACAAAAAGACACATAACATGGGATTTAACATATTAAAACCTATAAAACCTTATAATAAGATGATAAAATGTGTTTTAAATATATTCCATGTGTTTTTAAGTATAAATGACTTCTATAAAGTCATTTATCATTGACTGTGTGCAAGACTTCCTATAGGTAGTCACCGGGAAGGTTCTAAAAGGGAAGACTTTGATGGGTTTGTCTTTTTCCTTATTTATAAACTTTTTAATAGTTTTTTTTTATTTTTTATTATCATAATAAAATATTTTAATAGTTAACCTAAGTAATTTTTTAGTGGAAATAATTCAAGTTCCTTCTAAAATGTAGATTTAGGCTTGTAGAGTCCTAAATAAGAACAAGAGTTGTTGTTGGGTTTACTCCTTTGAAAAACCAATAGAGAGATTGGTTTATCACTATTAAAGGTATTATAATAAAATTCAAAATTTCATTCAATGTGTTATTTAATAGAAACTAGGACTAAAACATCCTTCAAAAGACAAAATAGACCTACACACATTCTTATAGCAGAGTTAGGACTAACTGGATTTTTTTAGTCATTTGGTGACTTAAATGATAATTTAAACTTGTGAAAAACTTCTAAAAGGATCTAAATCATTATTTTTAAGTGTTTCATATATTTATTAAGGTTAATTAGTATAATAAGGTTAATTTAAAAATTTATCTTGAACAAGATTCAAGATAATAGTCTCGCAAGAAATTGTAGACATCCAAACATAACTACTTTAATATTGGATAAAGTAGGTATTTTTTGGAATGAAATTATTATATGTATAGGATAAATAGTAAAGTATCACAAATTTAAATGAGATTCAATTAAAAAAAAATAGGATATTGGTTTCTTAAGTAATCTCAATCAACTTGTAGAATGGTACTTTAGTCTAAACCTTGAATTATGACATTAGTCCATCAATGTCTAATTAAAAACTTCTAAGATATTTTTGAAACAATCAAACACAATATAATAGAACCCAAGAAGGAGAAATAAGGGAATGGTCCTTTGGAAAAAAATTAGACTTTTTTCAAGGTTATAGCCCTAGTATTTTAGGATATAATCCTAATACAAGATAGATTTCATAAAGGAATCCATTAACATTTTGAATCATCATAATATATGATCATAATGAATGATAGTATATTGTAACATGAATGGAATTAAAAAACTTATCCACTTCAATTATGTAATTTGATTAGAATGGGGTTTGGCCATCCATGAAATCATAATTTAAATTAGATCATTCTTAGTTGTTTTAATTACAAGTGCCCTAGAATATTTATTCATAAATAACTAACAAAGACATTTTTTCATGGATAGAGAAATTTTAGAATTTGCACAAAATGGGTTTGTTGAAAATGAATTGGGAATTTTAAACAAAATCAATTTTATAGTGTAAATCCATAGTATAAAACCTCTTTTAGCATCCTCATATAATGCATAAAAATAAAATATTTCTAACAAGGAATCGGAATCCATCAAATCATAATTTTAAAAAAATGTTTTTCATATGTTGTAGTTGAATCTTCCATCATACACATTTATAAAAAAATTGGAAGAATATGTAAGGCAAAAGAATAATTTGAAAAAATGCCTCAATGGGATGTGGTCTTATGGAATGCAATGGTTACAAGATATCAAAATAATTGATTTATTGTAAAGGCTTTAAAAAATTTAAAGAAAATACAATTGACAAGTGTAAATCATAATCTATAACCTTTACTGTTACATCCTCCTGACTTGTATCAAAATGGGATATTTGTAACATGGCATCAAAATCCACCAAATCATAACTGAATCTGCATTTTTGTAAAATCTTATAGCTGAAATTGCCTGGGTAGATATCTATTCAAAATGTGGAAGCATACATAAGGCAGGGGAATTATTTGACAAAATGTCTAAATGATATATGGTTTCATGGACTACAATGTTTAAAAACTTGATTAAAAAAATGTTTTATTGAAAAGTACATGGAATATGTTAAACAAATGTAATTAACATATGAAAAACCAAACTCTACATATGTTTCTAGCTTTCTCCTAACATGTTCCATAAACGGAGTTTTAGAATATAGCATGGGCATACATTAAAGCATAATTGAGAATAATTTTTCTAGATGATGTAATTAAAAGTACCCCAGTATACATGTATGAAAAATATGGAATCATATTCAAGGTACAATAACTATTTGACAAAATTATTCAAACCAATATGGTCTCATGGAATGTATTGATTGTAGCATATGCACAAAATAGGTTTGTTGTAAAGTCTATGAAAATGTGAGAGGTTTGGAACATGACACAAACATCAATTAATTAATAAATTAAATTATTTTTTCAAATGTTTTATTTTATATAACCCAACTATAAATGTATGAAAAATGTGGAAGCATAAACAAATAATTTGAACTATTTGGCAAAATTCTGTAGAGATGTGATTCTATGAAATGCAATGATTGTAATTCATGCACAAAATCATCCATAAAAATCATAATTGAGATCAAATATTTTTTACTTTTTTAAATAAATGAGGTGATGAAACAAGTGATAATAACATCAATATATTTGGATAATGTGGCTTACTATAGATAAAGGTCAATTAATTTCAGAAATTATGAAACATGAGCTACTAGTGAAACTTCATGATAAATTTTACATTTACACTTTAATATATGAAATAATAGATATAAAAATTTTCATACGATGAAATTAATATGACATAAAGTAATGTAAGATGAAACTGATATGTTTTAAAAAATATGTTAATTCTCCATTTCATGTTATATATAAAATAACACATGGACATAATTCAATGAAAACCCATTCAAAATGCTTAAAAGGTGTAACTTTTATTTTATCTTTTTATTTTAAAATATGTGACTCATAATTAAATTCTAAATAACATATACAATATCAACATTAGTGGATAAAAAGAAAAAATGAAAAATCAACAATTATTAAATCCTCTTGTTTCCTGATGTGCTCCTACACTAGGATATACATATTTACTCCTAAGTATTATTAAACTAGAATGTAAAGTGTTTCTGAATGGAAAATATAATCAAGTAATCAAGATTATATATTTTAAAGTATCATGGGATAGTGTCTAAAAGTGTGATATTTTCATCATGGTAAGTCAATACTCTTTCAAGAGACAAGATTGAATGAATGAAGCAAATTTTCATTGAATTTATAATGTGAAATAGGTCTATTTAATGTAAATTTATGTGTTTAAATATTTATTAATTCTCATATGATGTTATTTTTCTATTTATTTCTTAAATCCCCTCAAAACCTATGTTTTAAATCCATAATCCATAGGAAAAAGGTCTTTTCATTGACATAACAAATTTTTATGCAAGTATGATTAGTGGAAAAGATAGGTAGAGTCTTAGATGAGATTTACAAACCATTTTTAGGATTTAAAACCACTCCAAGATCCAAGTATTTAATTTTTAAGGATCTTAGGCTTGTACAAAACTACTAAAACCCTAATCTAGGGTTTCATTAAGAAAAAAGCTATAAAACATGTTTTAAGTGGTGAAAATTGCTAAAATTTGGTAAGTGGGTTGAATTAAACATACTATGTTATAGTTTTGAAGTTTCATGATTTTTATAAATATATAGATGGATATATAGTTAACTATTGTTTTTGGGCCTAATGAATCCTAAAAAGGGCCAGTCAAGGAGGTTTTCATCATTTTCTTGGAGTTTTAAAGCAACTGAAGCATGTGGAAGAGTGATTAAAATATTTAAAGTATAATTGAGTCTTATAAACCCATTTAAGGCATTTATAAGTTATTTTTTATGGCATTTATAGTGAATACCTATTACTTATCATAGTTGATGTCATAAAACTCAAAAATTTGGGGTTCTTAGCAAATTATAAATAGTAAGTTATGAGAAGTTCATATATAAGGAAATTTATTACTATAATAACGATGAAAAACACATAACTGAAGTCTTCAATAAAATTTCCTTCATCATATTCTCATTTTTTAGTCATTAGACCTAGATTTGGACTATAAAGTCTATGTAGAATATTATTTACTATTTGGATTAGAAATAAGTAGATCCCTAAAGCATACATAAGGGCATCATATAGATATGTGTCTTAATCCCATATAGGCCTAGATTTTTGCATGTCTTCTTATGATTGATAATGAATGATATCAGGATATAATATATACTATTAAAATTTATATTTATTTAAATTACCTTTATTTTGTAAATTTTAAGTTATTGAGCATGAATGTAAGTTGAGAATAGTTTTAACTTGTTCTATTTGAAATAATTTTCATATTGGAACTTAAGTTGGATACATGAGAAAAATTATGCTTATATTTGTTTTATAAAAAATTAAAGGTGACTTATGAATTTTATAATACATCAGAGATATAAATGTCATAAACAAGATTATAAGACATGAGATATAAAGGTGAGAATTGTAAATTTTTCAAGGATAGAGTAAGTTAAGAATGATTGCATTGGTCTTTTAATACCAATCTAAAAATGAGTAATCCAAAAAAGGGTAAAACATAAAAGCAAGAGTTATAGAGAATAAGCCTAATTGCAAGTGTGAGAGTGTTTATATGTATAGCATAAGAAGAGTGAATTAGACCTTAGCTTGAGTAAAATATAATAAGGTTTTTAATAAATATTGGAAAAAGTTAATGAAACTGAAGTAGGGAAGGATACCTACAAGTTGTTATATGGATAATATAAATGAGAAAAAGTATGAGTATGAGCCTTAAATATAGTAGATTTTGTTTTTATTCATGGAATTATTTTGAAGAATTAAATAATTTGATGCACTATTGTCAGCTTTAAATCCTTTTGAAAAAACCATTTTAGAGATGGTACATTTATGCAATATGTTATCACATGTGTGTAGTCTAAGTGAACTATTCACCTTTATAATATGTTATTTATTTTTCCTCAATTTTAGGTAATAAAATATTGATCCAATAAGTGGTTTTTTAGATGTATATAATTTATAATTGATGGTATTTTTCATTATTGATTTGTAATTTAGGTTTGTAGGAAATATTTGTCTACGATCCTCAAATTCACTCTTTATAGCAAGATTTATCATAAATTTTATTTAGAGACCTATAAAAAGTTACCAAGGAAACAATTTCATGTCACTCATTTGATAAAATGAATACAAACAAAAAGTGTAACAATTTAGAATAGAATATTACGTATACATTTTCTATTTTTTGAAAGTAGATGCTGATGGAACACTTTTTTCATCATCTCATGACCAAATTGAATTAGTTATTGATACATATTTTTATGTTACTTCTAAGGATAATTGTATATACTAAAATTTATTTATATGTGAAAACTTTTAGGATTGTTAAAAATTCATAAAGTTATATATATCTTGGATATTATTTAATAATAGACAAATATAATTTATGACACATCAAATAAATATAATTACATCATAATATATAACAATAGTATGTTTTTATTGAATGTGCATGCATTAATTATTGTTGTGTTAACACTAAAACTTAAAAAGGGATGCAATCAATATGAATTATCTCTATTATGTCAAGCCCTATATCACTTTGATCCCATGATAAGATCATCATCCCATACATTTTATTGTAGGTTGTAATGAGGGGGTTTGAATTTTTTTAAATCCTATAGCATTCTCTGATGTATTTATCTACTCATATTTTCTATGAATTCTATATGTATACAAGGGGAAGTTCCATACCCATCCTACACTTATTAAAAAGGATGAGCCATTAGGTGTTTTGAATTCAATATCACCCTAATCTAGATCTTGTTGTAAACATTTATCATATAGTTTTTAAATAATGACATAGTTTCTATGATTCTATTTGCTGCAAAACATTTCTCAATTATCTCTCATTCTATATATATCAGATTTTAACATCATAAACTCTAATAGTAGATGGGATATATTCATAAAATAGGAATCATCCAATTTTAAACGTTGAAAAATAAAAAATAAATGATTGTGAGTAGTTACAAGTCTTACATTACTAACCTTCCTCAACTAGTTTTTAGTGTCATCTACTAAATTTTATATGACACATTATACTACATGATTTGATCCTTACATATCCATAGTTGATACACTATGAATTTTGGTGTTCAAATCTCTAACATCCCTACATTATTCTCCCTAGTTTTCAATTCAAACTTCATTATCTACGACCTATGCAATGAAAACATATTACCCAAATGATAGTTATCTCAAACTTGTCAATGTATAAATTAGATGGGTGAATAAAACTTACATTATACTTGACATCAATTTTATTTATGCTTTCATTAAAACTATACCCTGCATCTTCTATAACTACAAAATTTGTCATCTTTTTCATCAGGTTAACCTTCATCACATGCTTTCAAATGTAGCCTTGTAATAAAAATGGGAAATTACACATAGACATGGATGGCCTTATAGTAAATGTGTGATCATGCAATGTCTCATCTTTCATACATTTCATTTACACCATATGGGGCTCATGGTTTTGGAAGGTAACATGATCTATATAACTTATACCCATGACATATTTTCAAGTCCCTCTACTTTGAAGTTCATTTGGAATTTGTTATCCTTGCTTAATTTTAGCCACCAATAATATATGTAAATAGCTATTGTTAGTTGGTAAACCAACCAATCCACCATCTGATGAGTATAAGTCTATATTATGCTTAGGAAATAACATTTTAAATGTGATTGGTGTGATTTTATGGATACATTTGTTTCTTACCAAACATGTAAAAGTACACAAAAATATTGTGATCACATTCTAACCATTTTTACCCAATGTTGTTCTGAGTATTTGACAAAAGTGGGATGAAAGGAGTGATACCTTTATAAAAACTTTTTAGATTCCTTTTTTAACATGTATTCATTGACATGAATATGTATCATTTCCAACAACTCATCAAATATTGCACATATTGAATCATCATCTTTCACTTTTACTCTCAAATTCTTTAACCTTGCACAATGAACATGTTAACTACATAAGTAGACCTCATAGTTGAATGTATTCATGTATAACATGATTTTTTTCTAATATTTAATCACATAAAGTGGGGATAGTGTCTATGAGCATCAAAATAAAAAATATATACATGTAGGAATAATGATGATGCACCTAATAGATTTTATCTATTTTTTGACATCATCCACCGTGAAGGAACTGATTATCCATTTAATGTATTTCAAATGCACTCTTTGAACAAGAATTTACATATAGTGGATTATGTTGGCAGTACAAGACCATGATGTAATGACCCATGTAATAGGCACACATATATTTTTAGAATAAAATGCCAACACTATATATAATTAGAACTATAACAAAAATCTAGAACTCAAATTGGACTCGATGTTTTAAAAATATGTATATTATCAACCACTATTATAAACTTTATAAACATACCATCATTTCATTCCTCACAAACATTAAATCCATTGCCAATAAGCTACCCTTACCAAATATCAACAATCATTCCAACTTTTGTATTGGGCATCCATTCTTTAATGTTTTTTTCATCATCAAGATTATGCACATATTTTGCCTCCTTTATGAATCACTATTTGATGTATATGTCATACATGCTTAGTAAATCACCTCATCATGTTTCACCATTAAAAAATATAAGTCTCTAATGTATGTCATCTCTCAGTGTTTAAGGTGGATAGCATCAGTAAATATTCCCAATTATAATACCATATGAACCCATTCATTAATATAGGGACTGATGTAAAGATCAAAAAATATATATATTTCCCTTGAACTATTCATATTGATGGACATGGAAATAGTTAAATTCATTATCTATGTGTTCCAAGTTATTGTATATGAGCAACACATGATCAAGTCTAACGACCATATGTCATGTGATGAAATTACACTATCAACCACACCTTATATAGATTCTACCTGATCAACTACCCTTCTTGACTTAGTCATTACAAATTTGTATTTTGGTGTGGTACAATTTTTGTGAAAATTATCAAGCCCATATAAACACTAGGATATACATGATTATGGTGAAAAATGAACAATCATTCAAACTAAAATAGCTCTACATAAATGGAATAGAAGAACATCTAAATAAACACCCACTTGCAATCTATAATGTGAGGTGACTTGCATGACATATTCATACATGTAATTGATCCTATTATTATTTATAGGAACATTCTTTTTATATTGTGATGTGAAACATAAAAAAGTTATGGAAAAAATCCCTTCTTGATTATCTTTTGACAAAGTCATCAACACTATTAGCATCAACTAGGTAACCCTCAATTCCTTTTCATTGATGTCAATAAAATTGACCCACTTGACACTGCTACAATAAAATTGAATCTTGGCTATATTATAAGAAAGTTCCATAATTTTTACCCACCTATTTTCCATCTATTCCAATCTACAAGTAGAATAATTTCATTCAACCAATTTACAATGGATTGTTGTTATTGAGTGAATGTAATTTGCCATATATTACAATGGACTTTTATTATTGATGGAATTATTGTTGATATATATTTCAATATATGAATGATAATGATTGAATAATTCATACAACATAAGCATATAGTGGTCAAAACATAATTAAAATAACATCTACATGTCATGATAATAAAAAGTCAAACATATCTGAATTGACAAACATGATAACACCCATTTGGCTACATTTCTCATACCTCTCAATCAAATATGTTATTTTTCATGCAATATTACATTTAACCCTTATTAGGTAATTTAAGATATAAATTTATTTTATAGTTTATATATGTAAAAATATTAAGAACTTCATGAGTGCATTTGAATGTTGTAAACACATTAGGTTCTAAATTGGTTTAGAAGCTCCAAAACTTATGTGATCCATAATGGTAATAGAATAGAAACATCATTGCAATTATAATAAGTACATAATGTTATGATAATAAATAGAGAATCCAAAAAACATATAGACATCATATAAATAGCCAAAATAAATTTTTGTTTAAAGACACATATAAATTTTTTTGTCATTCAAAATAGTGCAACATATATACAAAAAACTTTTCATGGAATCCATTCAATGTTACATTGATTTAGATAAGACAATGCATAATAGTATGATAGTAAAAAATAAGAACATTATACAAAGAATAAATGAGAATGGTTACATGTTGTTAATGATGTTGACAAATGGAAAATTAGATAAAGTATCAAAAAATTCTTTGTTGGTCATGTCTTATAAATCAAGCATGTTGAATTAATCCATAGTGATTTCTCATATTTAATTTTTTTTCTCTGATGATACTTGTTGAAAACATTTGTTTGTGTAAAACATGGTATTATATGTTTGAAAAAAAAAAAAAAAACATGCAATAAAATCACATCATCATATATCTCAATGAGAGGACCTCCAAACACATCCATAACCCCTATCCTTTCATGAAAACATATTCAAAATTGACCTCATTTTAGACACCTCTTTCTTTATGAAAATATAAACATAACCTTAGCTTTTTTACTAAATTAATTTAAGAGGCATGATGTAAAGACACTCCATCAAATAGAAAAGTGCCATATTACCATATGATTTCATTTTAAGGAGTAAATAACATGTTTTTGATATAAATATGTCTTCCTTTCTATTCGAAAGTAACCAATAAATGCATATACTAGTCATACATACCATAAATAAAAGACATGAAATACACATAAAAATGAAATTATGAGAAATGAAAATACTTCAAAAAATATGACAAAAATCTCAATAAAAAGATTAGAATAAAGTAAAAAACTTTATTGAAATTGATATAAACCCCATCATAAAACATATGAAAATCAAAATATGAAACCATATAAATGGATAAACTAGTGTATGTGGGCGCGGGTCACATTTATACATGAGCTTAAGTGGAACATACTAACTATGAGCATGTAGGCATGATGTGGGAATGTGGGACTGCTAAAAATCCCATAGATTTTTGAAAGGGTTAAATGCCTATAAGGCAATTAAAAAGGTTTGGGAATCATCCATATAAAGGTATTCAAGTTGTAGAGTAGTAGAATGTAAATTATAGATGAAGCGGGATGGCTCCAACATAAGGGCATGCTAGCATTTATGAACCTAGTGGGAATTTAATATATCCCATTCATCTATAAGGGTATATTTCCTTATCACCAAAATTTATGCAAGAAGCCCATTCCTATTTCAAAACATAGGGTATCAAATAATCCCACTTTAATTATATATTTCACCAATGATAGCACAAACCTACACATTGTAATCTCTCTAGTACTAAATCTTGACCAAGCTTATGTAGATGAGGGACCTAGCACATTCATGATTAATGATAATGTATGCTACCTTTTTATGGGGATAATACATATTAATATTTAATCATATTATGCATAAAATAATCATTTAATGTATTAAATTTGATGCAAAGACATGATAATGCTTATAGACACCATGTAAATTATATAAGATGTGGGATAGATCTAACATAATGGAATGATTATTTATATGAAATTCATGGGAATGTAATTTATCCCATTTTTTTAGTGGTGCATTTCATTTTCACTCACACTTATGCTAGAAGCCCATTCATTTTTGAAAATGTAGGGATCAAATAATGCAAATTTTGATTATAAATTTCACCATTACATTCAGAAAACCACATAATGTAATCTCTCCTATAATTAATCTCAATGAATATTATGTGGATAAGGATCTTGTCACATTCACCTTTACCAAGCATGTATGTTGGCCATTTGTGTTGAATTAATATCTAAATCCACATTGTTTTATCAATGTACATCATAATGAATGAAGGACATCTAAATATAGGATCATCTTGAACATAAACCAATCATTTGATGTATTAAATTTAAGGTAAGGTCATGATGAAATTTATGGACACCATGTGAAATGAAATGCTAGAAGGTGACACAAAAAAAAATTGTATGACATCTATGATTACAAATCATGCCTCATGGTGTGGGTCACATTCATAGATGAACTTCCCTAGCATGCGCTAATCATTCATATACATAACAACAATCATTTTTAATTAATCTATGGTGAAATAGGTAATGATTAAATAATTAATAAATCAAATAGTATTTTATATAGATTTTAGCTTCCATGACCTCATGGTATATAGGAAGATTCTAGCATTTTTGTTTTTTGGGAAAATAGGGATCCCCTCAACCATTAGATTATGTGATGTAGTGATAAGTCGTTAGTCCCAAATTTTACTCTCTACATACCTTAGAGGTAGGATAGTGAATGTGCATGATAGTGGAAACATCCATAGTTAGTACCCTTTGGGTCTGTTTACTATTTATGACTATGGATTCATATATCTGAGAGCCTCTAGATCAAACACACCTCAGCCCAATTTGTCCAAAAATATTTTTTATTATATTTAGTAAGTATGAAATTTTATGGTATTCTTTGTTAAACTTTCATTGTATTATTTCCTATATGAACTTTGTGAATCCATGTGGGAAGGCTAAAGAATATACATACATACATACATACATACATACATACATATATATATATATATATATATATATATATATATACACACACACACACACACATACATACATATACACACACACACATACACACACACACACACACACACACACACACACACACACACACACACACACACACACACACACACACACACACACACACACACATACACATACACATACATATACATATACATATACATATACATACATACATACATACATATATATATATATATATATATATATATATATATATATATATATATATATATATATATATATATATATATATATATAGTAGTAGTAGTAGTAGTAGTGAGGAGACTACAACATAGTGATTTTCTCCTTGAGACAATCATTTTAACTAGCATTTCAATTTGTTTAAAAATTGTAATTTATTTTCTACTTGTAGTCACAAAAATACCTTTTTTTAAAATAATATTTTTTCTCATATGCCAATTATACCATTTTTATTTTCTCATCAAGATTATCATTTTATAATGTATTTTTGAAAACAATTTTTTTGAATTTTTTTCATGCAATTTTTTTTTTGGGCTTTTCCACTCAAGTTTCTTTGCTAGTATGGTAGAGAAAAAGGTAACCCTCTCAAGTTCTAACCAATTCAACTGAAAAATATACCATATTGATGTGATTCTTATCAAGGGTCTCGACCACATTGTAATTAGTAAAAAATTTGTGCCTTTATATCTTGTCAAAAAAAATCAATACTATTTTGATAGAGAAAGAGGCATCCTTAGTCATCTATTATACCCCTAAATTGAGATTTCATTTTTTGGACTCATAGAATATTATAAAGTTTAGACCACCTTGGATTATTTATTATAAATTAAAGTAATTTGAGACATGTCAACTTGAAATAAACACATTAGTATTTATCTAAACAGTAATCTTCTTATTGAAGACTTTATCTCTCAAGTCAAGAACCTGAGCCTTCTACTCATTAAGATTGGTGACACCAAGACTGATGAAAAACTAATTATAATTATTTTGCTCTAATTCATTCATTTTTACTTAATTTTTATTTGAAGCTATTACACACATTACGATGCTATGGGATCTACATATGTTGTAGTAGTTTTTCACAAGTTTTGTTGGCAACTTTATTTAGAACTAGACAATCACAGCCCAAATCTAGAAAGGACAAATGCCCTACTAAGATAAGAATGAAATAAAATACCAATCTTAAAAGTAATCCATTATCTTGGTATAATCCTTATCCAATTCAAAATAAATTAAAAGGTAAATTAAATGAAAATGTCAACCAAAAGTATTATAATTACCATAGGAAACCAGGGCATGGTAAACATCATTATCTTAATGAAATATAATACTTAGAACATAGATGAAAAAATTAAGCTCCCCTTACCAAGATAGGAGTGACACTTTCTATGACAATAGGATCATTTATGTTTGAATGGATTCTTGATTTATAATGCTCTCACCATATGGTGCATGATCACTCACTATTTAAAAATCTTAACCAACACCACACAAATAGAATTAATTGTGAAAACATTAATATTTTGTTTGTTGAGGGATAAGAATAAAATGAGATGGATAATAGCATATTCAACAAAGTTATCCACATTATATACTTGTCTGTGAACCTTCTCTACATATATCAAATCACACACAAGTGAAAGAAAAATATTTTAGTTTGCACCCATTAATTTTATCATCATAAATATCAAATACTGACTAGTTCAATATTTCAGTCACTCACATGATTGATCATCCAGCACTATTGTAAAAATTTGATAAATATGTGTTCACTCAACCTTCACGAGTCATTATTATACATGATAATGACTTGAGTAAACTTTGACATAAGTGTTTTTCTCATTTCAAATATTACTAATTTTAGGATCTCAATAAGCACCACATGGTTAATGATTTACCACACGTTTATTCTAAAGGTGGTGTTTGACCATGTTTTGCACTTAGAAAACAATATAAGGACATATTTTCCAAAGGTATGTCCTTGAGAGAAAGTGACAAATTACAATTTGTTTATAGTGATCTTATGTATTTTTTTAATGTTTCTTTTCAGAAACATAAATATGTTATTTTATTCAATGATGATTTATCTCACATAACTTATTCTACTTCCAAAAAAATCAAAGTCCTTGATAAATTAAAAAATTAAAGGCATTTGTTCAAAACTTATCAAATAAAAAAATTCAATGCCTCAAAAAAAATATTGTATAAAAATTTGTCAATAATAAAATGATTAGCTTATGTGAACATGTAGGGATTCAAATTAAGAAAATTTTACCCTACCCATTATCAAAATTGAGGATTGGAATTAAAAAACACACACTAAAGGAAATGTACAATTGGATGGCATATTAAAAATACTTTCCTCTATATTATAGTGTTGAGGCAATTCAATGTGAAACATACATAAATAATTCACTTCCTAGTTTATATTAAAAAATATGACTCCGAAATAAAAATGGTATTGTGTCAATCCAAATGTTTTTTAATTTTTTATTTTTTTAAATGTAATGCATGCGAACACATTCCAAATGAGAAGAATAAAAAAATGTAAAAGAAGGGCTATACTTCTATTTTTATTGGGTACTATGAAGATGTAAGGCATACCATATTATTCTTCTAGGAAACACAAAAGTGGATTACCAATGGTATGTTTTTTTTTATGAATAATCTTGAGATTTCACACAAATATCTCATCCTCATCCTCCTCCTTCATTGTTTTCTATCAAATTGGACACAAATTATGAAGTCTATTATGAAGAATAAGATAGTTTATATGAGTCTCACATTGTGAGTCAATACAATTAAAAAGATGAGCCATAGGGGAGACAACTAACACATCCTCATGTGATAAGAACATTTAGAATGCACTTCCATAGCTTAAATAACCTTTATAAAAATGGTTTCACATTGTTCATTGTGAGGTTGGTTCCCTAATAGGGGACCTACAAGATCTAAACATAACCAAATCCTAACATCCATGTGGTGTTATACATATGTACTAGTTGGTAGTGATACATAATCTAGAGATTTATCATCAATATTATAAGAATCCTAAATGCTAAACAAATATGGCAGATGAGCTTATTTCACCAAATAAAAAATAAATAAACTTGGTTCCACTTATGAAAAGAAGAAATTTAGTGAGGGGGAAGTGGGTGTACCATAAAGTATGAATAATATGGGTCTATTGATAAATAAAATTCTAGAGTTATAGCAAAAGATTTTTCACAAGTTGAAGTTGTTGATTACTATGAAACCTTTATATTAGTTTTTAAGATGAATTCCATCATACTAATGATCTCCTATGCTAAAACGTAAAGATGGGAAGTCCAAAAAATAGATATCAAAATTTCCTTCTTTCATACAGATTTTCAAGAATAAATCTACATGTCCAAACCTCACATATTCATAATCATCTAAAACTCCCACTTTATGTGTAGCTTGAAAAATACTTTATACAATTTCATTTTTCAACTTTGACATGTTCTTAATAGAATCTATTTTTACACTAAGTCCTTCTGAACCAACAATCTACACTAAGAATGTTGATGAGAAACCCCAAAAAAATTTCCCTCTATGTTAATGAATTAATCATGATAAGGATTTATACCAATAAGATTCATGATTTGAAATACTATATAATGAATTATTTTGAGATTATTGACTTAGTATTATTACATTTCTTCTTTGATATTTAGATTCCACAATCTGAAAAAAGGAATATTTATTAATCAATTAAAGTATTCTCAAGACAACATAACTACTTCAACATGAAAGACTTAAATTTTGCACTAACTCCTTGTCAATCTTAAGTTAGAATTTCAACTAATTATTATTCTCCTTTGGTTGTTGGTATAATCTATAATAAATTATTGGGAAATATTTTGTATTGGACTCATAGTTTTCATGATATTTAATTTTATTTGAAATTAGTATCACACTACTATAAGGACACTGATGAAAGCCATTAAAAACTTGAAAAAATGAATTTTAAGGTATATTTATGGTACTAGTAACTATTTCCAAATGAGTACAATTCAAGTAGAAAATCCTTAATTTATAGTTATAATTCTAGTGGGATAATAAAAGTTTTAAGCTACACAGAAATTGATCAGGAATGAGATCTAGATGATCACAAGTCAACCCAAGTATACATCTATCATCTTGGTACATGTTCATTGGCTTAGAATTGTAAAAGGTAGACTATTATTTATTTTTTTACTAAAAAATTTGGGTAAAGTGGATTTATTATTGTCATGCATGAGTTAGACCCAACCCACTCTATTTTGGTGATATAATCATAGTTTTATCCACATTTATCACAACCCATTAGAACATAGATGCATAAAACACATTGAAATCCACATGAATTGTATTAAAATATTGATACAAGACCAGGTTGTTCATCTTAAGTTTCATTGAACAAATGATCAGGCTGCAGACATCTTCATGAAACCCTTTACTTGAGGCTTTATTTGTTCATCTCAAGAAACTTCTAAGAGTGAATAAAATCATCTTCAAGGGGGGATAATTTAGTGATTCATTCATCCTTCCCTTCATCAATTACAACTAAAGTGGGGATGTTACTATATATACTCATACACTATTCTATATATTTAAGATTCACAAAGTTAGTATTATTTGTAATTTATGGGAGGCACTAATTGGTGCATACTTAAATAATATTATCAATTAAGTAAATACTTATTTGACTTATTCTAATAATGGTTATGTCTTATTCATTTTGTAACAATTATCCAAACCCTAACCCTGACACTATCCTCTTCTTTTATCTATAAGAACATAGAGGGCTAGTGGATTAGGTAGATTGTGGATGAGGGTTACTGTTATACTAGTATAATTAGGTTAATTCTCTTAGTATAAAAAAGGTAACTATGCTAATGGATGAATCTATCTTATTTTGCTTTCAAACTTTCATTGATTTATTATGTAGGTATTGTACGTGTTTGTCTTATGGTAGATAACCGTTATGTAGTTATTTCATGTAACTAGCAAGAGACCTATGGATTTTTCCATGCAACTAATAGGTGACCAACAACTTTTAGATTAAACAAAAATTATAAAATGGCCCTCACTAGAACATAAACTTTGACTTATAAGTTTATCCCCTAAATGATAAAAATTAAACTAAGAGCCTCTATTTGTTTCAGAGCAAAATAGTGATATTCTTGAGAGATTTTAGAATGTAAGGCAATAAGAAAATGATAAGGCAAGGACTTGATAGAAATGAAATCATGACCCTTATGGTCAAATATATAAGAAAGATATTTATAAATGACTTTATCTAATATGTCTTATCTGAATATGCAAGTGTTTAATTAACGTAACAAAAAAACTTCATTAATATAGTTCTATTTATAATAATCCAGTGATTCCATGCCCTCAAGCAAATAAATACTTGGTTTTGGTGCCAAGAATATTAACTCCTATCTAATAAAAAAACATACCACTTACAAATCAAACCTCTTCACCATAAACCTTACCTCGCCACCATGGATACATATCCCCTTCACCCACACCATGTCCGTTTAGTAAACCTCAAAAACATTGAAACCCTATATTTGAGAATATAAAACTACACAATGTTTTCAGCCCATAATCTTATTTATTAAATAAACCATGAAAATAATGATAAACACTCTACTTCTCTAAAAAAAATAAACTATCTCAAACCTTTTATTAATCATCATTGTGATTTAAAATTGTTTACTCCTTAGACAAATAATTAAAACACTACCATACCAATGACCAATAAACCAAATCATACCCAAAAAATTGTTTTGATGTTTTTGGCTCTCACTTTTGCATACTATAGCTTTCCTCCATGATGATAGAGACAACTATCCACATATATTTTATATGTCAAACTTTTACTAAAAATCAATATTATTTTTAGCTAAAAAATAGAGACAAATAAAATATTCTCACCACATTCATGCATAGATAATTATTTAAGCTTAAATCACATGATAATGGTTCCATGCCAAATATCTAAACTATATATATCATGGTAGAAAAATACACAACTTTTCAAACCCATAGGTTATTTTATTACATAAACCCTAAATCATAAATGTTATTTTATCCAAGAAGGAATGTAAAACTATCTAAAACCCTATATTATTTAATAATTGAGTTTTGAACACATCAAGTTAAAAATATAGTTTGTGTGATTTTGATTGTGATCATATGCCCTAACCCTAACCCTATGAGGATTCATAGTGGTAGTTTTGATTCAGCTCTAGAAACTAATTTTTATTGCCTAAAGTTTTTGCTAGAGCATGGCAAGGATCGAGTGGTGTTGATATTCTAGTAGGTTCTCGAGGGAAAAGGGGACACCAATCAATCATTGGAGGTAGGGATGAGTACCAAGACAATGGTGGCACTACCATAGGATTTGATTGACCCATTCTTATAAAGCATGGCAACATCTCCTTTAGCAAACACAAATATGAGGGTTTAGGGGAGAGACCTATGAGCTCCCAAGCAAACTCAGGAATTGATGGATCACATGAAAGCAAAAACTCTATGATTTAGAAAGGACATAGGGGTAACAGTGCACTTGAGGCTAGGACCAAACAATCTCTTTTTAATCAACAAAATGGGAAAATTGTGAAGATATGGTCAAGAATGGTAGATCTGGTAAAGAAGGTGGTTCTCAACCTATGAAAAATGCATGGTATACCCCTTCTCTAACCTTTGGGGATGAAGTGGTGGAGATTGAAGAAAATTTCAAAATGAATTCTCTTATTTATAGATTTAACAATTTTATACTAGGTCTCTTGGCACTTCATGCTTGGAATTTTAAAGATTGGAAGCCATATCCAATTGGTTAGGTAGATATATATCCTCGCACCAAAGGGTTTTTCATTACTATTTTTTATTCTACTAGAGATAGGGATCAAATTTTTATCAAACCCTAGGATTGTGAAGGACATTTTTTTATTTTAAAACCCTGATTTCCATCTTTTGATCCTTCTATGGAGTCCTTTTTCATGAAACTAGTATGGGTCAGACTACCACACCTTCCACTATAGTTTTGGGGGAAAATAATTTTACTTCCATAGGAAATGTTATAGGGAATATCATTGCTATTGATCCTTTTATAGAAGATTGCCTTTGAGTTACTTATGCTTAAATTTTGGTACCGATTGATACCTCAAAAGATCTTTCAGTGAACACTAAACTCAAAGTCAAAGATAGAGTGTGGATCCAATCTCTATATTATGAAGGAATGCCCTTTAGATATATAAATTGCTTTTCATTAGGCCACCTAGTCTCTGCTTGTACTATTCAAAGAACATCTGATGGGAGGGGTTCATGGTGGAAAGATGCTAGGCATAGTCATTTGATAGTGAATAAGGATTCTGATGATAAATCAACACATAATGGTTCTATGGATTTAGAATCTCCTATAGAAAACACTCATGTTTCTCATGAGATGAGCAAGAACTTTGAAGTTCAATCTTAGGGGCAACTCAACCACTTGAGTAAAGATCTGGATATTAGTATCAAGACTTAGAAGGTTAGTACATCAGTGCCACTAGATCAAGGCCACCCTATAATCAAGTCTCCTATTCTAGAGGTTGTTCTTCTGATTTTCATTGAGAAAAGAAATGAGCAATGGATAGAAGTGGGTAAGAAAAAAATAATAAACCACAAACCTGGAACCCCCATTTTCTCTAATAAGGCTTGAGTGCTTGTTCTTTGTTTTTACCACTAAATCTTAGCATTGAGGCCTTCGCTACTATGTGTACATTGTAATCTATTTGTGATCAAGCTACTTTGTAGCTACATTCTAGTTATTTTACTACTTTGTTCTATTTTGTTTTTATTTGATAATTTGGATGCCATTCTTTGTGCTTATTGTATATCTAGGGTTTTGGGACCCCTTTTCTTTTGTGCTCTCTATGTTCCATCTGGGTTTGAAGCCCTTTTTGTAATTGGGGTAAGATCCCCATCAAAAAACCATTTACCAATAATTAAAAAGCTATCTAAAACCCATTTCAATCTCTACTATTATATGAAATCATGTACTCTTCAAATAAAGAATGAATGAAATGCATTACGAATGATGAACAAACAAAATCATTCCCAAAAAATCATTTCGATGAATAAGGCTCTCACTAATACAAATTGAATTATTTTGCCATAAGGATAAAGATAACTATCTATAAACAAATTCTACTACAAACATTATTTTTAAAAATTTATGCAGTGTCAACAACAAAATTGAGACAAACTAAATGTTTCCATCACATTCATATAAAGAAAATGATTTGAGCTTAACTCCCCTACCAATGGTTGCATGCCCTATCTTTAGTCTATGCATCTCGAGCCATCAAAAGGCCTAGCTTTGACTATCCCATTAAATAACAAATAATGAATGTTTAGTTGTATACAAACAAAATTGATAATGAAATTTGCACTGCAGACTCATCACCAATGAAAATAAACAATAAATGACATCAATTAAATCTATTATCCTCTTTTCCTTTAGTGTCTACCACTATCTCACCAATAAACAAATTGTCATTGTTGACCACTTTTCATCCTTGTGGTGTGGTTGTGCCAGTGCATTCCACATATTAGAAGTAAGGAAATGTAACTGTATTGATCCACCAACATCTATTTTAAAATTTGGATCAGGGACGGAACACAAAACTCAATATAATGACCGTATAACTAAAAATTGAATGGATTTAAAAATTAAAAATAAATGAAATATAATGACCATATAACTTTCACAATCAATTAAATCAAAAAACATATTACACCATATTATTGTTTTTATATATAGAACATTATTTTACTTAATATGCTTAAAATGTTGTGGGTGCACTTGATATTAGTTATCATACATTGAATCAATAAGATGAAGATAACCTTATGTTAGCTATAAAACTGAAGGGCCATAATATTATCGTAGAGAAAAGTGTTGGTTGAAGCATGATTATAAATTGTATTTGGTCAAAGCTAATGTAGGTTGAAGGAATTCATTAAGCATTGAACTTTGTGTTGAAAGAGTGAGTATTATATTTATCATCAAGGATAATAAATGTAATGGAAGAATAAATTTCTTAGTGTGAGAAAAATAAATGATGGGAAGAATGGATTTCTTATCCAAAGTAGATGGGGTGGAAATTTAGAGCCATAGACTTTTGTTGGGAAATAGAGTGTGAAAGCCTAGCAAATGAGTATAAAGGAAAGTAAACCCATTGAATAAAATTACAAGGGATTGATTCTAATGGGGCACATTTTGGTTTGCATGTGGTGATCACATGGTAGTCCAGAGCATGATGACTCATGGTGACAGTCTGAGAGTCATAATCAAAGTTAGAAATGATGTGAAGTCCAATGAACCCCAAGTTACATTTGTGTCTCATCCATTATCCCTTATAAAGATAAGCATCATTGAAAGTACTTCAATAGTTATATTAAAGTGGAATAAATTTAGCATCCACCTAGGTAGTTATTCTTAATGCCACTCCATTCTACTCCACTAAAACTATCAATATCTATTGGATACATTTACAAAAGTGAGAAGAGCCAAAATATCAATTATCAGTTGTCATCAATTTAATACCTTATATATTTCCACTTTCAACATCTTTTTATATTATCTTTTATAAAGAATTATCTATTCATGAGGTGTACAAATTCCTAAACTACATGCCTAGTTTGGTCATTTCATATTTTTGACATGTAACAGCCAAAAAATGCCTTTGTAATATCCCGTTCAAAGTGTACTTGCTTTTTATTAACATAGGTAACTATTTCTCGCAATTCATTTTCCGAAAACTGCTTGGCATGCAAGGGAAAAAGTCTTGGAATGAAGCATGTAACAATAAATCCTTTGAATATTAGCATGCAAGTAAATAACTAATGGATTTTCAAGGACTCTTTTTTTATTTTAAAAGAGATGATAGATTAAATCATGTAAAAGATTTTTGGATCAGTTTATTAACTCATATTTCATAAACTTTATATAAATCATAATTAATATAGAAAATAACACTATAATATATATATATATATATATATATATATATATATACATATATATATATATACATATATATATATATATATATATATATATATATATATATATATATACATATATATATATATATATACATATATATATATATATATATATATATATATATATATATATATATATATATAGTTGAAAAGTGATGCTAAAGTGTAGTTCACTCATTGTTATTTTTAGACTATCAGTGTAAATTTAGTTTGCTTGAACAGTTTTTAAGGAGCTAAATTTAGACAGTTAGTTAATTTTTAGTTAATATATTTTTTAGAAAAAATAAAACCTTAGAAAGGCTAGAGTTAGTTTTAGTTGATATTACATGCAAATTATTATTTAGATAAATCTAAAATATTTTATTTAATAATTAGAAAAGTGTGTTCACATGCAATTTGATTAATACATTGTAATTGATCTTTATTTTCAAAAAGAAGAAGGAGAATGATTCCATGTTTTTGAAGAAGTATTTTTTTTTATTTTTGAAATTCTTATTTCTTCTATATTTTGAATATTTCATATATTTGGCTGTGATTTAATTTTATTTAAAATTCTAAATCTAGTATCAAAGCAGGTATTTTTATTTTAGATTAAAGATTTAGTAGTTGGAATTTTGTCATAAATTTATCATATCAAATTCTAACTCCTTGCCCATTCCAGAATTTGATGCAAATGAGTATGATTATTGGTGTATCAAAATGATGACTTTTTTGATAGAAAAAGATTTATGGGAAATTATTGAATCAGTTTATGCAAAGCCAGTTGATTGGAATGCCCTCATAATAAATGATAAAATAGCTAAGAAGGAGGCTAAGAAAAAGAATGCTCAATCCTTATTTCATATTCAAATATATCTAGATAAGATCTTATTTCCATGAATTATAGGAGCAAAGACAATAGAGGATTCTTGGAAGAATCTAAAAGAAGCTTAATAAGGTAGTGATCAAGTCAAAGTTGTCAAGTCACAGACATTGAAGAGAGAATTCAAGAATTTGAAGATGCAAGAAATTGAAAGTGTGAGTACCTATTGTGTCAGAGTAAAAGATGTGGTCAATAAGATGGATACACTTGGTGAAATTGTGAACAATGAGGTTTTGATCAAAAAAGTGTTGAGGACTCTCACACCAAGGTGGAACCATGTTGCCATAATCATAGAAGAAATCAAGAATTTGTCTACCCTTCAATTTGATCATCTAGTTGGATCTTTGATGTCTCATGAAGAAAGATTGAGAGATTCATTTGGCAAAAGTGATCAGAAAGCTTTTTCCTCCAAATTACAAATCATAATGAAAGAAGATGTCAATAGTAGCATCAAAACTAATCAAGGCCAAGGTAGAGGCCAAAATCAGAATTACTCAAGAGGAAATAGAGGCAGAGGTGGTTTTCAAGGAAGAGATGGTTTCAAAGGAAGAGGTAGAGGCTGATTTGATAAATGAAATATCTAGTGTTATCATTGTAATAGGTATGGCCACTTTAATTATGAGTGTAGATTAAAATAAGGTAATAATGATAAAAGTGTTCACTATGCTCAAGAAGGTGATGAGAATCCTCTAGATAATTTATTTTTATCCTGTAACAAAGCTGAAAATATTTATAAAGATGTTTAGTATTTATATTCAGGATGTTCTAACTACATTTCAGGGAATGAAACACTTGTTTCTATAATGAATTAAATTTTTAAATCCAAGATCAAGCTTGGTGATGACAAATCATTGGAGGTTACTACAAAAAGAGCGATGGAAGTCTATACAAAAGAAGGTATGAAGAGTATTAAAAACATTTATTACACTCCAAAGTTAAAGCATAATTTGTTGAGTGTTAGAGAATTATGTGAGAATAATTATAAATGTGTATTTAAAAATCAACAATGTATAATTTATGATAAGAATCAAGGAAATAGGGTGGTAACAGTTGTGCCTATGATAAAGAATAGGGTTTTCCCATTGAAGTTTGGTGAACATAACAAGAACCTTGTCAATATGGCATATGAGGATACAAGTTGGTTGTGGCATCTCAGGAATGGACATTTAAATTTTCATAGTTTGAAAATTCTAACATCAAAATCATTAGTTTCTGGTTTACCTAATTTTGAAGAGCACAAGGAAGTTTGTGAAGGATGTGCTAAAGGAAAACATGCAAGAGAGAAATTTTCAAAAGACAATGCATGGAGGGCTCATTAGCCACTCCAATTAGTTCATTCACACATTTATGGTCCTATGTAGAAAAAGAGTTTGTTTAATTCATCATATTTCATTACTTTTATTGATGATTACTCATGACAGTGTTGGGTTTATTTTTTGAAGACCAAAGGTGAAGCTCTTGAGACATTCAAGAGGTTTAGATCCCTTGTAGAAAATGACAAAGGGTACAAAATCAAATGCTTAAGGACTGATCATGGAGGAGAAAATTATGTATAAAAGCCTTTCAAGGTTATTGTGATATGCATGGCATTAGAAGATAACTCACCACTACATACACACCTCAACAAAATGATGTAGCTGAAAGGAAGAATCGTACAGTGGTAGAGATGGCACGAAACATGCTACAAATAAAGGGATTAAACAATTATTTTTGGAGAGATGCAGTTGCTACAACAGTATATATTCTCAATCGAAGTCCCACTAGTGCACTTGATATGATGACTCTGTATGAAACCTAGTATGAGAAAAAGCTAAATGTTAATTATTTTGAAGTTTTTGGTTGCTTAGCCTATGTTCATGTTCCTGATCAAAAGAGGCAAAAGTTAGATCCCAAAAGTGAGTCATGTATTTTTATTGGATATAGTGAGGAAAGTAAGGCTTACAGATTATATAATCCTCTTACTAATAAGATTTTTATGTCAAGAGATGTGATTTTTGATGAAGGGGGTTTATGGTCACCAAAAAGGCCATATGGAGAAGTCAAAATCTGTTTTAAATGAAGTTATTATGAATGATATTGATCATGGGCAGCCCACTAAAATTTATGTTTCAAGTGCTATAAATCCACCAAGTAACCCCTCATCTAGTTGTTCAATTCTAAGTGTAAGTCCAAATTCAAGTCCTAGTTCTATAAGAAAGGTAAGAAGATTGAGTGACATTTATCAAAGGATTTCAAATCAAGCACATGAAGAAAATCTAAGAGGTGAGACACTAAATTTTGCTTTATTTACCAAGGCTGATTTTGAACCATCATGTTTTGAAAATGCATATATTAATGAGGTTTGAATGCAAGCAATGCAAGAAGAGATGAATTATATTCAAAGGAATGACACTTGGGAGCTTACAAAGCTTCCACATGACAAGAAGAAGATTGGCACCAAATGGGTCTACAAGACTAAGTGTAATAGTGATGGAAGTGTTGAAAGGCATAAGGTAATATTAGTTTCTAAAGACTTCACACAAAAGTATGGCATTGATTATGAAAAGACATTTGTACCAGTAGCAAGACAAGAGACCATTAGAATGTTAATTTCATTAGCAACTCAAAAGAATTAGAGCATCCATCATATGGATGTTAAAAGTGCCTTCTTAAATGGGTACTTAGAAGAATAAGTATATGTGGAACAACCATAAGGTTTTGAAATGCAAGGAAAATAAAATCATGACTATAAGTTAAAGAAGGCTTTGTATGGCCTCAAACAAGCACCAAGAGCATGGTATGCTAGAATTGATGGATATTTTTAAGAGATAGGCTTTCAAAGAAGTAAGAGTGAACCTACCCTTTACTACATACAAGAAGGTAATGATACTCTAATTGTAAGTTTGTATGTTGATGGCTTGTTATATATGGGTAGTAGTTCTATGATGAAGGATGAATTCAAAGTTTCTATGATGAATGAATTTAAGATGAAAGATTTAGGCCTCATGAATATTTTTTAGGAATGGAGGTTTATCAAAGGGAGAATAAAATTTTTATTTTTCAAACAAATTATGATAAAGATATGTTGAATAAATTTGATATGGTTGATTGTAAACCAGTCTCCACTCTAGTTGCTCATGGAGTTGTGTTGTGTAGAGATGATGGTGCTGAAAGAGTTGATGAGATAGCTTATAGAAGTATTGTTGGAAGCTTAATGTTTATAACTCATGCAAGACCTGATATTGCTTATTCAGTTTCACTTGTTTCAAGATACATGGCAGAGCCATCAGAAATACATATGAAGGTAGCCAAGAGAATTTTGAGGTATGTGAAAACACTCTAAATTTTGGTATTCATTACTACACTTCTAAAAGGGTCAATCTTATTGGTTTTATTGATTTTGATTTGGGAGGTAGCTTGGATGATCAAAAGCCAACATCTAGGAATTATTTTTATTTTGGTTCTGGTTTGATTACTTGGAGCTCAAAGAAGCAAAGTATAGTTTCCCTTTCTTCTATAGAAGCAGAGTATGTTGCAGTCACTTTAACAAATACACAAGCATTATGGCTTAGAAAACTTCTTAAAGAGATTAGAGAGATTCAAGTTTAGTCCACAATTTTTTTTGTGATAACATTAGTGCTATTAAATTGGCCAAGAATCCAGTACATCACAATAGGACAAAACATTTTGATTTAAAGCATCATGTTATCCCAGATTTAGTGCAGATGAAGGTAGTAGAATTGAAATACATCAACACTAAAGAATAGTTAGCAGATATCTTCACAAAAGTAGTTGTAATAGATTAGTTTTTGACACTTAGAGATCAAATTGTGAGCCCATTCAACATCAAGGGGGAGTATGTTGAAAAGTGTTGTTGAAGTGCAGTTCACTCAATGCTTGTTTTAGACTATTAGTGTAAATTTAGTTTTCATGAACAGTGTTTGTGGAGCTAAATTTAGACAGTCAGTTAATTTTTAGTTAATATATTTTTTAGAAAAAATAAAGCCTTAGAAGGCTAGAGTTAGTTTTAGTTGATATTACATGCAAATTATTATTTAGATAAATTTAAAATATTTTATTCAATAATTAGAAAAGCATGTCCACATGCAATTCTATTAATACATTGTAATTGATATTTATTTTCAAGAAGAAGAAGGAGAATGATTCTATGTTTTTGAAGAAGTTTTTTTTAATTTTTGCAATTCTTATTTCTTCTGTATTATGAATATTACATATATTTGACTATGATTTAATTTTCTTTAAAATTCTACAAATATAAATATAAATCACATTCAAAAGTTTTGTTAAACATAAAAAAACCTAAAAATTAATTATAGTTAGTTAATGTCACCTAATTAAGAGTTGTAATGTATGTTTTAAGTAGAGTAATGTACTATTTGACTAGATAAAAAATTTGGTCATTTTAGTGCAGTATCTCTATAAAGTAAAAGAGTGTCCCGTCTGTTTAAACTCGAGAGTTATGATGAAAATCAGCATTAAGAACTTTAGAAGTTGTTTCCCTTTTAATTCCATCTTCACTGACAGGAGAATTAATCTCGTGTGTAAAAAACTACCGAAAGAGTAACACCCGTAATGGAGTCTGAAGATAAGTAGTCATTCCTTAATTTTATGCGTACAAGTCCAGTACCAGCCTCTCTTTTTCTGCTCAACACCATAATTGAGTTTTGAGCCATATTTTCTTTTGTCAATCCAGTACACGAGATAGATAGAAATAATAGCTCTTTGTGGATTTAATTTATTATTTGTCTTTAAAAAATGAATTTGGGATTTAATCTTTATTTTTTAGCACCTATTATGGATAATGATGGTCAAGATACAAATATCCATCTATGTCAGAATCCAAGAGAGCATGCAAAAATAAGAACTTAACAAATAAATAAGAACTGAACATAATTGCTACAGCAATTTCCTGAAAGAAAGAGATTCTATTGATCTTCAAATTTCTTTTTTTACAATGATGCACCCAAGTGTCTTTAAATAGATTTGAATCCATACAATAATTAGAAAAACAAACTCAAGACTAATTTTAGTCTTTACATGCAACATAACTAATATCTAATTTTTAGTTAACTAACTAAATGCTCAACTGTCAGTTTACTAACTGATTGCTTAACTGTAGCTTAAGTGCTTGCATGCATGAGGAATGGAGAAATTAACTCCAGTCTCCAACACTCCTCTTTAATTTTTACCACTAACAACTTCAGCATTTACAATGCCTAAATTTTATCTACCAGCTTCAGCTAAGATGCTTTTCTTTTGCAAGAATACACTACCTCTCATGTAGAATACACCACCTTGTGAAATACATCGCCTTACATGTGGAATACACCACCTTGTCTTCATACAAAAGAAATACAATTGCTCAATGAGTGTTTACTCAATGTTTAAGACTAAGGAGTAACCTGTCGAAAGGCTATCAATAGACATGCTTATGTCCAACACTACAAGCTCCCTGCTTGCTTACCTATCTTTCACCTTATGCTTAACTGCTCAGGTTTCCTCCCAAGACTCTACTGGGTTCTTTCCATGTTGGTTTAGATTGCCAACGATCGGCCTGATCTTTAGACACTTTGACAGCTTCACTCACTGTGTAACACAAACTCTATGGAGCTCTTACCAAATCTGGAGCTCTTACCAGCTCTCACGCATGCCTCTTGTGCTACCTTCTTTCTTGTTGGTCGCCTCTCTGCTGGCTCATTGCCGATGACTATTTCACAGTACTGCTGCGTCCTTTAATTTTTTGCTGCTACGCTGTATTTCAATGATTTTTTTTATTTTTTTTCACTTTCTTTGACTGCCTTGATCGGATTCAGCTCTTCAATTTGCACGACTTCAGGTGCAGGCGGGGCCTCCTCAGTGGTCTCATCTTTGATCTCAGCCTTCGGCTCATCCTTCAGAGGCGGCTTGACAAATTCATTATTTTTGATGGCCTTTTGGTTTACAACACAGTCGTCGACGTCGATTACACTACCGCGATCGGTCGATAATACTACCGATGTCGGTTAAACTACCGATGTCGGTCACTAATACTGCTGACATTGATTAAACTGTCAATGTCGGTCACTAATACTATCGACGTCTGTTAAACTGTTGATGTTGGATATTGCCAACGTCGGTTATACTGCCAATGTCGGTCTTGGAGTTGGCCGATGTCGGTCTCTGCGCTCCCTGTTGGCTCTTCCTTCACTCTCTGACTACAGCTGTTGCGCGCTTTTGCTGACTGTGCACTTCTGCAATCTCTGTTTCTCCTTGTGCTTTTACTGCACAAATCCTTACTAGGCTCTTCTGCCACAACTTGTGCTCTGATACCAATTTTTCAAAATCCAAGAGAGCATGCAAAAACAAGAACTTAACAAATAAATAAGAACTGAACACAATTGCTACAGCAATTTCTTGAAAGAAAGAGATTATATTAATCTTCAATTTTCTTTTTTTACAATGATGCACCCAAGCGTCTTTAAATAGATTTGAATCCATACAATAATTAGAAAAACAAACTCAGGACTAATTTTAGTCTTTACATGCAAAATAACTAATATCTAATTTTCAGTTAACTAACTGAATGCTCAACTGTCAGTTTACTAACTGATTGCTTAACTGTAGCTTAAGTGCTTGCATGCATGAGGAGTGGAGAAATTAACTCCAGTCTCCAACAATCTAAACATTCCTGCTTTTGTAGCATAAGTTTCTATTTCATGTTAGGAATTCTACCAACTTTCTATTACATATCTCTGATTTGCAGACTCGTATCAGTGTAGCTAAATGACCACTGGTTATTAAAAAACATCTCGGGATATAACTTTCAATAGCCAACATGGGAAAAAGTTATAAAAATAATTCTAGTATGAACTTCGCGATGGGAGCATTACAGAAAATGTCAATCGAACTATGAGAAAAAGCCGTGGAGATCCGAGAAGTTAAAAGGTGATATAGTACAGAATTAAGTTGTGGCCTTTGGTCTTACTAATGTATTTTCCCGAAATATAATTTTTGGATGTACAATATACTCTGGGAGTAGAAAGTTCAGAAAAGGCAAACTTCGGTGACAAGCATAGTTTCTTGACCACAAATATATTGGCAGGTTTAGTGGACGTCCCATCGCAACCCATGATTTGTCTCGAAAAAAGGCAGCCCACTCTACGGTGGGTACCCAAAGAGTTCAGAAAACCATAGAAAAAAGATGTTGGCTTCAAAAGCACCCAAAGGAAGGATAGTTCAAACTGTTTTGTCCGCTAAAATGTCTGCAAAGGATTTGAACGTATACAGAATTTCTCAACCTAGAGGCAGCAAGGATCAGCACAGTCAAGTATTTACCTCAAAAGGAACAAGAGATAGGCGGATGAGATTGTCTATAGCTACCGCTATCGGACACTATGATTTTCAAGAGAAGCTTGGGCTGGACCAACCATGTAAAACAGTCGAATGGCTCCTCCTGAAAGCTCAGCCCACAATCCGTGACTTAGCACTTTCTGCATATTCCAAAATGGAGCAAGAAGCATCGACTCTTCACTGTCAGAACCTACATCCCAGAAGAGCGTCAGCGGTTTTGATCAGTTGGATCTATATGGAAATATTTTAGCAGCTAATTCATTCCCTGCATCTACCACTGAAAGCAATGGCATTAACAATAGAGACGCACAAATGGGGGAGACTGGTGTAGTGGTTTTGAAGCGTAGAAAAAGATACATTACAAATCCCAGTGAGCGAAAGGCTCAAAGAACACAGGCCAAGCAAAGAGCTCGCCAGAGAACCAGAGAAAAATTCTGTCGCTATGAATCGCACTCATTAAATGTTCGCCTTAAAGCATACAGTTTTTTTAACAGTTTAAGTGCCGATATCAGTGGCAACTATTCTTCTGTGCAGGACTAAATAAATTTGGCAGGCAGTAACTCACAAAGTGAAATGCAAAACTCACGTCACACAAATTTTCAACAGGAAGGGAGCAGTCTAAAATCCATAGGATCATTCTCGTGCTCGAATCCGGCAACGGAATCAGGAAAGGGTTATTTTTCATTGTGCATACCATGTTCTTGTTGTGTACAATATTGTTCAGGGTTAGGGTTAGAGGGCATAAGTGAAAGCTAGTCTTCGTCTAACAAAGAAACACTGCAAATAGTGGAAACTACAAATATTTGTTAAAATCACTCGTCTAATACCTTAGCCTAATTCAGTCCAATTTATTGTTTTCCAGGCCCTTCCTATCAGCTGTTGGATCCTGGTTACTACGCTCATGATTATTCTCAGTAAAAAAAGTGGCTGTGCTGTTTTCTGACTGCAAAATGCAAAAAGAAAAGCCTTAAATAACTAATTATAATGCTATTGAATGGCTGGATGACAGGTTTACAGTTTACTTTCAGTACCTAATTTCGCTGTTAATATATTGCAGAATGTTAAATTTTGTATTTATGTTTTCGTGAACTGATCACGGATTGGCAATGTTAGTAACTACTTGAGTCAGTTTGCAAAGGTTATAAACCACATTGTCTGAAGAAATAGGTCCGAAAACACTACAATTGGCATGTTGGTCAATTTGATTTCATAGAAAAACGTGAAACAGGTACCATTAATTTATTTTAGAATTGAAACAGGCCTCTTGCATCATTGTGATTGATACGAGTTCCCAGTTTTCTGTATTTCCTTTTTTTTACTGATGCTTGCTGTGGTTTGCATTTGTATATTATTTACTGATTTGAAACATCAAAAAACTAGTTCTATCGCCTCATTTCAATTTTGTTATATAATTTGTATTTCCTAGTTCCATGCCTCTTGAATCATTGTGACTGATACGAGTTCCCAGTTTTCTGTGTTTTCCTTTTTTTACTGATGCTTGGTATGTTTTGCATTTCGTATATTATTTCCTTATTTGAAACATCGAAAAAATAGTTCTATCGCTTCATTTCAATTGTGTTATCTCGCATCCCATTATAGATCATTGAGTGGAACGAGGGTTATGAATGAGATTGGAAACGGAGGAAATAATCGAATCCTTTCAAATCGTGAAGGCTAGGGTTTTAACCACAGCCAGAACAGCGGTCGAGAAAGGGGAGCCAACGCCGGAGAGATCAAGATCAGATATGGAGAAGTTCTTGGCGATGGATCCTCCATTCCGACTATGGAATCTGGGTCAGCGGAGGCGGCAACAAGCAGGGGCAATGGTGTTCGGCCATTACACTGGAGCTCCCTGCTTTCAACGGATGTGGAGGAGGCAGATCCTTATACTCAGAGCAAAGGGGAAGGGACACCAAGAGCTGGCCATCTCCTTCCAGATCTGATAGTCAAAAAGATGTTGGTCAAATACCTGCGATGACATCTGAGTTTAAGGGATTCTTACCTGAAACAACATCTGATGGTAGGGGGTTTCTGAATCCGCTGAAAGATGCAGAGCATCCATTTGGAGGAAGATCTTTTGCAGAAGCTGTAGGAGGACGTAAACCAAGCTCTCCTGTGAGGCCAATGAAAGATACCCCTGCTGTCTTGTTCAATGACCAAGAGATTGAAGTTATTTCTGAGGGGCAAAAATGGATTTCATCCCAGGTTCTGATCCTTATATTCAAAGGTTTTTGGCCCACTTTGTTGGAACTTCATGAATGGATTTCTACCCGATGGCAACCTCTGGTTAAAGGAAAATAGATATTCGCCTCTATTCTAAAGGGTTTTTTATTTCGATTTTTAACTCTATAGAAGATAAGCAGATTGTTTTCAAAGACTCTATTTGGAAGTGGAATAACCATAATCTTTTGGTAAAACCTTGGCACACAGATTTCAATGCCCAAACTGAAATTTTCACTTTCAAACCGATTTGGATTAGGCTCCCAAATCTGCCTTACTAGTTTTGGAATGATTGGGTGCTTACGACCATTGGAAATACCATAGATAAATTTTGAAGCTCCTATAACTTGACTGATGATAGGGGGCTTTCCATAATTGCCCATACGCTAGTTTATGTTGATTTTTTGAAGGATCTGCATGCCCAGTTAGAGCTGAGGGTAGGGGGAAAATGTTGGATTCCATGCTTGGATTTTGAAGGAATCACCTTCAGAAGCCAAAGATGTTTCAAAAAAGGGCATCTTGTTAATGATTGTCCAAGCTTCAAGTTCAACAAAACTTTTTCGTGGTGGAATAAATCAGAAATTTAACATTCTATAGTTCCATCTGCAAATGATAGTGGAAGTGAGAGTGAGGGACCAGATGTTATATATGAAACCCCTTTGGAAGAAGTGGAGCCGACCCAAAACAAGGAGGCATTACATGTTGAGGCACGAGATAAGGAGGAGGATGCAACTTTGTTAAAAGAGAGAGTAGATGGAAATACTGATAATAGACCAGGTTCATCAGCTCAGACTCCTGCGTTAGTACATTTATAGATTCATGCAGAATTCCTAGAAATCACTATTCCTATATTGCCAAATCCAGAAGATGAAGGGAAATGGAAAATTGTAAGCACTAGAAAGAAAGGAAAAGGTAAACATGGTATGCAACCCATGACAATGTCTCTCAGATCTAACAAAGAAAATATTTTGGGAGATTTTTAGTTATTTTAGTTCTTGTTTTATTTTGGTTGAAGATATTTGTTCTTGTTGAGAATCTTGGCATGTGTATTGGTTTTCTCGTTGTTTTTAATCATTCTATGGCTATTTTTTCAGCCTTTCTTCTGGTTGTCCAGGACTTGGATATTTGTTTCACTCCTAGAGTATGGGTCCTTAGTTTCAAGAAAACCATCCTTTAACTATAATAACAAAAAATTTGTTATCTAGTTTGTATTTCCTAGCTTCAAATACTTGTTTAAATTTATTTATGGTAATTCTTTTATTTGCAATCACAAGTGTTTCTCAGGTTTTTGTTTTCCCATCCCACACATTTGTTTTGATTGTTTTTAAATATGGGCAAAAGAATCACCTTCCTTGCACCTTTATCATTAGAAGTAATAACCTTATGTTTCTAGCACATCATTCCACATTTGTACTCAATGCTCTTTTTTATTTTCCATTCCCCATTTTTCATTGTTTTGGGGATTACTTTATGGAGATCATTCGAATCTCACATATTCCTCATATATGTTCAATCAAAGTTAGCAGAATTTAAACATTCTATTACATTTACGATTAGAGTTACCATTCCACAATCATGTCTTCTTCCTAGCGAGAAATAAAATTTATACAACTACTAAAAACTTTATTGCTTTTAATCATTTTTTATTTAAAACTTTATTTTAAAAGCAGTAAGTTATTTTATTATATTTCCAAAATGAAAATAAAGTGTGTAAAAAATCTTCTATTTAAAAGTCTATTACATTTAAGTAATACAAAAATAAGGGATAATAAAATTTCAAATTTATAGTTTTAAATAAAATTTACATTTTAATTTTCTCCTCCTTTGGTTTTGGTGAATTCTTATATGCACATTGAATAGTTGGTTATTGTTTCAGAAACCCATAACTAGCCTATCATTGTAGTTTGGAATAAAAAATGATGAGATTGAGGATGAATAGGCAAATGTAGGTCAACAAGTTGATGAAGAAAATATCATAGAGATATTGATTGAGGAAATATACAAATAAGGGAGTGAGTAAGGAGAAGAAAACATCAGATTTTAAAGGATTGTTTAACTTATAATACTTTATAGATTTGCCACATGAATTCAAGAGATTCTGACATGTAAAAATCTAGGAAGATGATCCTCTAAGGGAAAAAAATAAAGGCCAAGTTTAATTTTTGGCTTGATTTGTTGCAATATCTTAACAAAAAAAAAATTACCCTCAAATTTTCTACATTAGGTGTTTAATAAATTTAAAAAATTAAGATAAAAGGAGGTGTACCTTGTAAATTCAGAGAAACATGTAAGAGGATAGAAGGAAGAAATTGACTTGTGCTTAAATGGGCTAAAGTTTCAGATTCAATATTTTTGAGCCCTTGGGAAGGTACACTCTATTAATGAAGCATATCAATGTACTTTAAAGGTAAAATAAAATTAGATCTAGGAAAAGGTAAGTGAACTAAGGGGCATAACAACATCCCTTCATAGAAAGAGGGAGCTCATCAAAAGCTACCATAGGTGAAGCTAGTTAGAGAAATAAATGAAAATCTAAATTAAATATAAGAGGTTTTTTCTAAGGCAATGGTCATGGTAGTGAAGGTTTTTTCTGAGAGTAAATGTTTTTGATTTTATAAATTAGATTCCACTTCACTGGTTTCCTTTCCCATCCCATCTATTGGTTCTCAGTTGTACACCTCTTGCACTCAAACTTGCACACTTGAGTAGTATGGAAAATAAATATGAAAAATCCATATTTATGTTGTTATAATTGAGGAAGGGTTTAAAATTAGGATGGATTGAATGTAGACAATGATTGGAATACACCAATATATGGTATGGCTAGCTCCCTGTTACTTCTGGCTCTACCTGAACTAAGGTGAGAGAACCTAAGGGGCAGCTTGCTCACATGAAGGGATACTATAGTTCAATCTCCATGGGGATTATTGGCATAAGAAACAAATTTGACCATGCCATAACAAAATTTTCACAATCCAATCAAGTAGAATTCTCACATAAATTGGGCAAATGTGATAGATAGAAAAGTGACTGCAACCTTCATTTAAAATAAAATTTAAACAAGGGCAAAATGGGAGATTATAATTATAGGATTTATAAAATAAAGTACATATACATTTTATATATGCAATATTTATGTATTTGTAGGCAAACAATGCTTAGAATAGTCAATGGGGTGTTTCATTTAAATGGTAGGGAAGGTAGGATGAGTTAGGTATATATAAAGATTAGTGTGTTTGATTAAAATGCAAGTATTTCCTTCAATATGGATTTTATCATTCATTGCCAAAACTATATAGGACTGAAAGTCAAGCTAAGGAAACTATCAAGAATCATTTGCATCTATTGGTGCCAATACAATGCAAATATTCAGATGATTCTTGAAACCCCAAAGCATACACTATAATTATAAATTGAAATTATTTTTCCTATCAAATCCATAAACCCAAGATGTCCTTAAATTTTTATCAACAATACATCATCAAATCATAATGCAAAAAGGGTTTTATAACCCAAATCTATTTCCAAAATGACCATCATTAATGAGAATTAAACAATATATCCAATTAGCAAAGCATGTAAAAAATATTGTTGCATTTCATTAATAAGATACAATAGAAATCATAGTTAATTTACATTAACTTGAAAACAAATCTTACATACATCATGTGTTTTGAAATGCTATCATGGAGAAGAGCATGGTGAGTTTGATTCGAGACAAGGGAGACATATCCATTCTCTTAGAGCTTGTTAATGGATATAAAACTACACCCACCTTAGCAAGAGAGACAAGCCACACACAACAAAGGATCCTAAAAATTTTAAAGAGATTAAGACCTAGGAAAACCAACAATAACCTTTGAAAGAGGATAAACCCTCTTTACTTATACAACTCTCTCACCCAAAATATTCCTTTAAGATGCTCTAATTGGAATATGCCCTTGATCATGCCTAGAAGCTCATGCCTTGAAATAAAATCATTCTCGTAACTGCTTGTTCATGTAATGATGAATATTTCAAGAAAAACCTTGATCTCCTTGGTTGGAAATACATCTAGGATTGAGGGAGAATATTTCCTTGTGATAAAAAAATTCCTTGTCTTCTTAAGAAACCTTTTGTCCATGCATTTTACCAATCATTTAAATAGTTGTAAACTTTTTAGACAACTACCCTTCTTCTTATACAGTCCAAGGAACACCCCTTGCCTTATCATGATTACTTTGGAATACTGCATTTGGGATGGAAGCAAATGCAAGATCCATGGCCATTTAACAAATCCCCTTTCAATGGCACACCTTGGCCTCACAAACCCTACAACATTTCTCCTCCATGGAAATATTTGACACAAAAAATATATTATAAATTTATGACTTAGTTTTTTTTTCCTTTCTACATTTTTGACTTCAATGTGCCTTCTTATTTTTCCTTTTTGAGTTTTTAGGGTTACTACCAAAATTTATAATGCTTAAAAGTATTATGTTACTCTTTTTTTCCTTATGTTGGACTTGGGAATTCTTTTGAAATTTTGTACCTCTTTTGCCTGGTAGGATTTTTGGACTCCAACTACAACTTTGCAAGTTGGTAGAAATCCATAAGTTAGATACACATTTACAATTTACAATTTCACAACTTACAATCAATATTTATAGTTCCATCCAAAGTTTCATCATGGAATTGGGAACTTCAAGTATAATTTATAATTTATAAAAATGTAAATTTGTACTTTATACTAACTGGTGGGTGGTAGACATTTGAGTGTAATTTTCAAAAAGTGAAATTTTATCCCCTTTGAAATCTCTCACAAACCACCCTTCAATACTTATTGGCTCTATTCTAACTTGGTTGAAGGTTCATCTAGAAAAACTAGGGGCGGGGGGGGGGGGGGGGGGAGGGGGTCTCCAATCATTGCTATAGTCACTAATAACTTGTGTTTATTACCCATACTGATACAACAAAAAGGTTTATTTTCTTGTGGCCATGAATCAAATTCTATTAGCTTATCTTTAATGCCCTGATTTGGATCTAGACTTTGAAACATCTCTTTATCTTAGCATAGAGATCCAAGTTTTATCAAATAATAAGAAATTTTAGGAGGGCATCACATTGGGGGAAATAACTTACATGTTGTTGTAAATCCTTAGGATGTGAAACAATATTACAATTCCTACTATTGGATTCCTTCACCAAAAAGTATTGACAATCTTGTACTCTTTCATGTGCCATTTATACAAAGAAAACCAAATCATTCCCCTTATTTAACAACTTAGGAATGAAACTAAAAAAAAATTGGTTGTTTTTCACCTTTTGGATAGACCGTTTAATACATTTTTTTATATTTTTTGTCTTCTCTTAGGCTCACTAGTATTTTTGTTTACTATGTTGAGTTTTCCACTGTCATTAAATTACCTCCTATTATCCAATCTAACCTTTCCTAGATTTTCCCTTTATGGTGATACCTTATTTTTAGATATGCTCATATTCATGAAAATAATCATCATAATAATAATAGCTACACATAGATATCTAATGCTAAGTATTGACTCTAAAATTTTAATAAATGAAGGCTACTTAATGTTTTTTTGGTTTCTTCAATTTGAATATTTTTCCTTGCCTATAGCCTTCAAGAAAACTGGCTATCATAGATCCCATGTTTCTACACTTTCTAATCCATCAATAAAATTATATTTGGAGTCCCCATCCCATATAATTATTATTGGTAGTTTCATTCCTTTTCCCTCATTGAAGGTATCCATAATTTTTTCCCATTGTTCAAGTCCTACATGTACAAATACCAAATGCTACATCTTCTAATGTCTTGATTAATAGCAATGATTTATCTTCTTAAAATTTTCAAAATCATTGTATGCTTCCACAAATGTATAGTATGAAACAAAGGTGTTTTTAATTTGCCTAGATAAAAGGTGGACTTTGGTCTTTGTTCACATAGGGAGTTGATATCACTCTCAGTTTCTTTAAACTGCTTGAGCCATCTGACATGCTCTTGTAAAAATAACTCAATCCTTCCTTTGCTCATAGTGTGATTGCTTAACTAGTTGAAGTTATGTGTCATTATGTTCGATGGATGTTTTAATCATATATATATATATATATATATATATATATATATATATATATATATATATATATATATATATATATATATATATATGGGCCTGGGAGATTGATCTATAGTTTACAATTTATAATATTACAAATTATAATTTGCTTTGAAATTGTTACTCCATGTTGGAATCTTCCACTTTGACCAATGAGATTGGGAGAGTTGACCACACTTTGAAATTTAATAATATGCCAAATCAAATTTTGACTTATTATCTCTATCATAAAGGTCCACATGCTTCAAAACTAGGGAGACATATTAGAACTTTATAGTATGCAAAGTTATCTTGGCTCTCAAAATCTCTATTGACCCCTATGTTTACTCTTCCTTCTCGTGTTTTTGATTTCCATGTTGACCAAAATCCATATGGGAGGTTTCATAGTTTGGACCACATAATACAATTTGCATTCTTAAGCAATTCTTTTGTTAGGTTATTTTCACATGGGGTTTAAATATTAGCATGCACTTGGAAAAATGCAGATTTACATTCTCCCTTTAGATCTTCGCCAGACATTCACACTCCACATGAAATTAAATCAAATTTATATTTGATGTTGAAAACCTCTCTAAGCATTCCTTTTGCATGTCCCTTACCTTACTAATTTAAAACCTTGTTTTATTTGTTTGACTTTTCCACATGGAACTTTCAACTTATGGAATGGGCTTAAATTTTTTAAACTTTTATTGCAATATGGACCTCACCAATGGCATGGGCTATCATAGGCTGGCTATATTTTATGATTTTCCTCATTTGACTTTGTTATGTAGGTTTGGGAGGTTGATCTGCACTTTAAAACTTGTATTTTTAACAACTACATTTGGCAAGTTGTTTTCCCCAACTAAAATTCCCATAGACTTTCATGTCCCATTTTTAATTTTCAATGATGCAAACTTGCATTTAACCTTTAGAATTATGTTGACCTAAAGATTACATGCCCCATTGGCCACCATGTGATCACATGACCACTGTATAAACTCATTGTAACTGGTGTTTACTCCTTAGTTGAACCTTAAATATAAATCTCTTTTTGAGAAAATGGAAATATTCAAACTTGCAATTTCGCTTAAAATATTTTCTCTACATAGTCTTTTATAAGAAGGAAAACATTAAACATAACATTCTTCTAAATATGCCATCATTTTTTAATTCCCTGATATGATTTCCACCATGGACCCTATAATGTCATTAAAACATAAAAACATCAAATGTTAGCTGGAACCAGGATTAAACAAGGTTATCACAATACAAGAATGGGATTTTTATAACTTGAATGTGAAGTTAGAGTGTCATAATCTAGTTACACATCTACACATTAGGGGCAACATTTAAGCATTCAAGCAATAATTCTTAAAATTAGGGTACAAATTGCTTAGTGAAGGTTTTGGCACTAATATTAGCTTTCACTCATGGATGTGCATCCGCTATGGATGTGTAAGGAACCCTATAAAATAATACCAAGTGCTAATCCCTTGGGCCATAGAGTTAAAACTTTGGCAATTTCATAACAAACATCCATGGAAACTCAATAGAATGAGGGAAAAGAAAAACCAATAGAAATAGATCAGGAGGATATGAAAATGAAGACACAATAAAAAAACACCAAAAGGAACTATAAAAATAAGGCCCAACATAGAGGTCAATAAAAAACAAAAAAACAAAATTATACACTATACATTATTGTACAAAGTCATAGACTCAGTCAAGGAAGTATTTCAGATGTCTATCACTAAGTGATAGTTTTAGTATCTTTTCATTTAGGTATCTTAAGAAGAAAGTGTGTTCCCAAATTATTTATTTTATAGAATAAGGTCCCATTCACAAGGCATTAAATATTCCATGCTTTCCTTTCTCCTTTTAACTATTGTCTCAAAGTAAAACTAGATCACCTACCTAAAAATTTATCATAGAAACCTTTATATTGAATATTCTTTTGATTATTTCCTTGAAATTGAGGTGGTTCTCATGATCTTCTCTTCTAGTTTCATCAGGCTCAATAATATGGTTCATTCTTCTTTCATAGTGGTTGACTTCATCATCTTCCTCTAGTTTTTGCATAAAATGATAGGTTGGCAATTACAAATTCATATGTAAAACTAAATTGAGATCCATAAATAAGTTCAAAGGGGATTTTACCTGTAGATCTCTTAGGTGTAATAATATCATACCACAAGGCAAATATTAACTATTCATCCCACTTCTTCTTATTTCCTTGCAAAGTTTTTCTCATGATTTTGAGCAAGTTCTTATTACTATATTCTACTTGCTCATTCCCCTGAGGTTTTTATTTGGAAAAATAAGTCAATATGATCCCATACTCTTTGCACAATGCCACCAATGATTTAGATATAAAACTCATGGAATTATAATCAATTACTTTGATAGGCATACCAAATCTACAAATAATCTGATTCAATAAAAAGTCCATAATCACCTGGTGTGTGGACTTCTTTGTAAGGACCGCTTCAATCTATTTTGTGAAGTAGTTAGTTATAACCAATATCCACCTATGTCCAGCATTTGATGAATCAGTGATCTCCCCAATGAAGTCCATTCCCCATTATCTAAATGGGCCTTCAATCATTATAAATTGTAAGGGGAGAGAACTAGAAGCTTTCAACCTTCCAAAAAATTTCTAATATTTCTCACACTTTCTAACTTTCTAAGAAACATCCCTCAATAATGGTGGCCACCAATAACTATCTCTAAAAATTTTATGAGCTATGACCTTAGGTGTGAATTGACCACCACATACTACACTATGAAAATCCTTAATTAAATCAATAATTTCTTCTTCTATCAAGCATCTCAAGAGAGCCCCATATGTATTCTTCCATGCCAATACTTTTTCATTTAGGAGGTACTTTTGGGAAATGAGTTTAAGATTTATCCTTTGATTCTTATCCAAATTAAGGGGACAATTCAAATTTTACAAGTAGTAAACAATGTCTTTATACCACACAGACATGCTAATGTAACTTAAGATTCATCAACATTGAAAATAATAGTGTTTACCTCAACCACTTACAAATTAGTCTCAACCATGAGCTTTTATAAAACCACCCCTCTCACCAACTTGGTGGTCTGGATATCCTTTTAGTACTCATGCAACTTACTGACCCACCTGCATCTATTGCTTAATACTTCAATCTAAGTCAATATATTTTTCACCATTATATAAGGGGCATATGTAATAATATTTGAACTTAGAATAAAAGGTATGAACGTTTTAACAATGTTTAAGAGGGAAAAATCTTGTTTTTCCATGATGGTTTAGTTCAATTCAGAACCTTGCATATCTTTACTAAAGAAATCTATAGGTTACTCATGACTGATATCAATCTTTGACAATATGACAACAATAAAAATAATTTGGGATGGAAAAGAGAATATCTAAAATTTCTTAGTGTAATTAGGAAGAGCCAAGATAGGGTTAGATTTTAAGGCTCATTTGATGTCATTGAATTTATGCACGACCTTCTCATCCTGCTTGATGGTTTGGTATTTATTTAACATGGAAGTAAAAGGTATAGTGATCTTTATAAATTTAGACACAAACCTTTTGATGACATTGGTTTTTCCAAAGAAGGATTGAATTCCCCTCTTAGAGTATGGGATAGGCACTTTGTCAATGGCTTTCACTCTCTCAAAATCAATCATGACACCATATTTAGACACTATATGTCCCAAAAAATTAGCCTTTTATATTCTGAAGTGACACTTCTTAGAATTAAGTGAAATGTTAAACTCCCTACATCTAATGAACACTTTATGTAGATGCTCCAAATGTTCTTCTCTATTCTTGGAATACATTATAATGTCATATTGATACACAATAATGAAAAAATTTATTACTCCTACAAATGGAACATCCATATCTTGCTAAAAATTTGCACTAGCATTAATTAACCTAAAAGGCACCTTCATATAAACATAAGTACCCGAAGACATGGTAAGTGCAGTCTTGTGTCTCTCAAATTCCTTTAACATAACTTGGTTATACCTTGACAAACCATATAAAGGGGATAACATTTTTGATCGAGTAACACTTTGTTGTAGTTTATCTATATTAGGTAGGGGTAATTATCTTTTAAAGAAGATTTATTTAAATTTTAGAAATCCACACACAAGCATATGTCACCGATCTTATTTTTCATAGGGAATAATCTTATCACCCATGATGTATACCTAATGGGTTGAATAATTTAATCATCCCTTAGCTTCTTTAACTCATCCCACATCTTGGTGGGCAAGATGGGGTTAATAGTTCTTTATTTCTTCTTAAAAGGCCTGCTATCAGGAGGTAATTGAATGACATGTTGAAAAAAATCCTCTCTATATGCTTCCAATTTAGAATAAGACCAGTCCAAGCAATCCTAGTACTTATTTAGTAGTTGTATGTAATCTTGCTTCTCAACTACACTTAGGTGAGTACCCAACCAGAGCTTTCTAAGATTTTCATGAGAGCCTAAATTACATTTAGTCATATCTTTTGAAATAAATAAGTTTCAAGTTTTAATTTGGTCTACCCCATCAAAATATGCCTCTAAATTCACCAATCCCCTTGGGATGGTATTCACATTTAACTAAATAACATCCTTCTTAAACAAGGTTTCTTTCCCATCATAGGTCTAAACCATTAATTTCAAGTCTATAAGTTGATCTTGAAATTCCACTTTCCTAATTTAGAAACATTCCAATATGTTCATCATCATCAAAAATATGTGAATGATGAATATTGTCTAGATTAAAGGCCTAACAACAACCTCCACTTGATATTGACAATGAGGGTCATACTTTCAATTTCAAACTAATCACCCAACCTTGAAATTTTATCAGCTTCTTGATTGAAACTTCTATCATGATAATAGATGTTGAAAGCATCAAATAGCTCTATCAAATCCCATACAACATTTCTATATTGTTTCAACTTTTAATTTTTGATAGCATAAACATTGTGGACCTATTTAACCACTAAATTAGAATTACCCTTTACAATAAAACTCGTAATTCCATTTTGATGGAATATTATCAAAGCAAACAAGACTACCTCGTACTCAATAGTATTATTCATGCACTCAAAGGATACATTGAAATATTTCCCATAGGGGGCATAAAAGACAACCTTATATCCATTTCCAAGATTGGAGCAAGCTCCAATAAAAGACATTTTCCAAACATTAACTTTGTTGTCAAATGCATCATCAAGAATAATTGGTTGTTCAAAAATATCCACATTCCCAATGAAGCTACCTATCTCTACATCAGTGTATAATACCTCATTTAGAGCACATTTTAGATCTTTAAGTATAGGAAAAAAATTAGGTTCTCTATGCAGTTTGACCATTTTACCCTCCAAAGGAATGGTGGCATAATAAATATCCATTTAAACACTACCACCCATGTTGGTAGCCCATTTTTTTGACAATATATCCCCCACTTGGGAGGATAATCCACAACTACCATGTACATATTCAAAATCTTACCTAGATGTAAAACCAACTGCACCACTAATCTTTTGAATTGCCTGATAACTGGTGCCTCTCATGAATCCATGGCATAACACTTGACAATGGCTGATGTGATTTTATCTCCAATCTCATTAAGGACACCCAAGGGTATCACATTAAAAGAGGCTTTAAAATCAAGCATATAATTATGAACAATTAGACCATTAATCGACAAGGTTGTGTGAAATGGATTAACATCCAACTGACTCTCTATCAATGTAGTCCCCATATAAACCTCTAGGGTTGGTTCTATAACCTCATCTTATTCTTCATAATCATCTAGAGGTGTTTGGGATGAGGTCATCTCATTTATAGATCCATTCTCATTAAATTCAAATTACTCAAATTCCCTCTTCCTATGTTCATGTATTCATAGTAACTCGACAAGTGACATAGTAATTATTAGTTGGATAAACACCTATTTCATATCACACATGTTGTACTGAAGAAGGGGTGTATTTTTAAGAATGGTAAAAATACCTTCAGTTAGAAAACAACCATTCAAAATAATAGGTGGAATAGGAAGGAATGAACCAACATTCCTAACAATAAGTTTCAAAGGGGGATTTCTTATTGCATCACTCGCACCCTTAGGAATACTAGACAACATGGGTTCTCTATTCTTGGCTAGAATTCCTCTTCATTTAACAACTTGGGAAGCAAGTGCTAGTTTAGGAGGAAAAGGAACTATGATAGTTTTCTTGAATTCCTTATTTACATCCCCTTCCCTTGGATTTATAGGGTTAGTCTCTTGAGGAACATCACCTTGTTACTTGATTCTCAAACTATATTGTTTCTCTTGGGCATCTACTACACTAATTTATAGGTGCATATCCTCAACTGAATTAATTCCCCTATCATACTTATTAATCATCATATAGCACAAAATTTTGAAATCATGATTGGGTAATTCATATGCTTGTGTCATATTAACATCATAAACAAAATCAAAATTTTGGACACATAAAGCTTTGACTACACTCCAAAACTGATCAACAGTGGTAATACTAAAAAATTTCATGGAGGAGGACATATTACTTTGGGAGACTTGACAATTAGACATTAAAATCTCATTATTTTCATATGCAGACTTAGGTTCTTTTACATCTTCATCAATTGATTTAGTAGTATCATAAGGAGGATAGGGGAGGAATCATTTATCACACTAATCAATGTCAAAATCACAACCTATGGCATTGACTTTGGTGTTCAATGGATCAGGAATGTCCTTTTCAGCTCCTTTATTCTAATTTCTATCATTTTTATCATCATAGGTAGGTCTCTTCCCTCTATCATTATCTCTAATGTGAAAATAAATTATCTCTTGTGCTTAACTCTAATTATGTGTTCTTGCCTAACTTTTAGATCCATGATGCAGCCCCTTCTTAGCCTTAATTAGCTTGTAAGACATATCCTTGACAATGGAGGCCAAAGTTTTCACTATTTCCTCGAAGTTGGTTGTTTTAGTGGACTGAGTTTTTTTTAGGATTAACTAACAACACATCAACCTACTTATTCATGGGTTTTCCCATAGCCTTTATGTTTTTTTCAATTTGGATAGCTATATTGAATGCTTACCTCATATTTGTAGGAGCCTTGTCCCTCAAGTAGTATGCAACCTTCTTGTCAAATGCATCACAATATTTAATTAAACAAGCTATATCACTAGGATTAATAATTTTAGGAAGACTCATCATAGTCTTATTAAACCATGTATTAAATCTTGGACACAATCATTAGGGTTCTTTTTTATGTTTTCAAATTTTGGAAGAAGGAACCTATGATCAATCCTATCACCATCCTGAATCTTGAAAACATTATTCATTTTATCCCATGAATCAATGCATCCATGGGGAAGGGAATTGAACCACTCATGAGCATCTTATTCTAGTTATTAATCATCATATAGCACAAAATTTTGAAATCATGATTGGGTAACTCATATGCTTGTGTCATATTAACATCATAAACAAAATCAAAATTTTGGACACATAAAGCTTTGACTACACTCCAAAACTGATCAACAGTGGTAATACTCAAAAATTTCATGGAGGAAGACATATTACTTTGGGAGACTTGACAATTAGACATTAAAATCTCATTATTTTCATATGCAGACTTAGGTTCCTTTACATCTTCATCAATTGATTTAGTAGTATCATAAGGAGGATAGGGGAGGAATCATTTATCACACTAATAAATGTCAAAATCACAACCTATGGCATTAACTTTGGTATTCAATGGATCAAGAATGTCCTTTTCAGCTCCTTTATTGTAATTTCTATCATTTTTATCATCATAGGTAGGTCTCTTCCCTCTATCATTATCTCTAATGTGAAAATAAATTATCCCTTGTGCTTAACTCTAATTATGAGTTCTTGGCTAACTTTTAGATCCATGATGCAGCCCCTTCTTAGCCTTAATTAGCTTGTAAGACATATCCTTGACAATGGAGGCCAAAGTTTTCACTATTTCCTCAAAGTTGGTTGTTTTAGTGGACTGAGTTTTTTAAGGATTAATTAACAACACATAAACCTACTTATTCATGGGTTTTCCCATAGCCTTTATGTTTTTTTCAATTTGGATAGCTATATTGAATGCTTACCTCATATTTGTAGGAGCCTTGTCCCTCAAGTAGTATGCAACCTTCTTGTCAAATGCATCACAATATTTAATTAAACAAGCTATATCACTAGGATTAATAATTTTAGGAAGACTCATCATAGTCTTATTAAACCATGTATTAAAATCTTGGACACAATCATTAGGGTTCTTTTTTATGTTTTTAAATTTTGGAAGAAGGAACCTATGATCAATCCTATCACCATCCTGAATCTTGAAAACATTATTCATTTCCTCCCATGAATCAATGCATCCATGGGGAAGGGAATTGAACCACTCATGAGCATCTTATTCTAGTGTGTGCATAAATAGATTAATGAAATCGTCCTCATGATCAACGTAATAATCCTTAATGATAATGTGGAAATCCCTCAAATGTTGATCACTAGTCACTGCATTATTCTCTTAAAACTTAGGAAGGTGGTTCCTTACTTCATTCGAAACTTCATTAGAATGTCCCTTTATTTCATCAAATTTAATTGGTCTAAATTTGGGAATCTCAAATTCAGGATGATCATTCTCATCTTGATCTATGTGCCTCATGATTAGGTCAATGTTAGGCTCATGATCAAATGGTAAAGGGTTGTGAGGGGGTGAGTGAGGTGGACTTGAGGGATCAAACATAAGAGGGGATTTAGCTAGTTGAGAAGGTGTTGGGTAATAAATTAGACTATAAGGCTCTTAATGATCAAGATAAATATGATAATCTTTAATTAAAGTAAGTTTAATAAATAAAAGTTTAGGTGTGCCAAAATTAATGGTCTAAACACTTCTTTGATATTAAACTTTGTCCTTCAATTGGCCTCCATACTTGTCTCATTCTTTGATGAACACTTGAGGGTGAGATAAGTTGCTTTGATTAGTCACCTTTGAAGGATGATTTCAAACCTTCCATCTTTGAAAAAAAGAGAACACTCAAAGATAAAGAAATTTAAAATGGGTACTGGTCTTTCTTGAAACAAGATACGATATTAGAGTCACCAATAAAATAAAAATTCTAGATTATAATAATTTATAAAATATGTTGTGATACAATTTAAAGCTATACTTTTCTAAATTTAGTGATGAGATATAGAACCAAAGATGCTAAAAAATTTAGATTCACATTTAAAATGGCAAATCAGTTTAGAACATGAACAAATAATTAGCTCCTTACAGGAACTCATCATAAGTTAACTGATCAAATATTTCAAGTCTTCGATAATGGCACCAATGTGTATTGTGCAGTTGATGGCTCAAAGTAGAAAAGCATGCTCAAATAACTTTAGATTTAAAATAAATGAGATGATATGAATAAACATTATCTAAAACTATGTAAATGAAATTAGTGCATTAAATATTTCAATATAGATAACTTTTGAATATAAACTTATAAAACCCTCTACAAGATCCCCCTGCAACACAAGTTCTAAGGATCTTATCCCTAGTGTAATCACGTAAAATGTGAAATTGTACAATGTTAGTATGGCTAAGACACCTAATCCATAGGTCCTCATGTTAGCTCACACAACCCTTCTAGGCGACTTCTTTCACTGATTCCCAGTCATTGAAAGCTTTCTAGACTTAGCCCTTTCAAACCTAGGTAACCCTTTTAGACTCAGATCCATCCCCCTAGTCCCATCCCCTTAGGACAACAATGCCCAAATATTATAGGAGCACTGAAACCTAGGGTGTCCTATTTTTGGTGCTATTGTCCAAGTTCACTTTTGCCTCCAACTATCAGATTCTTCTAGTTCCTTATCTTTTTGCCTATTGACCTCACACAAATTCATTTAACCCATGATCATTAGTTTCCCTATAAAATGCCATTCAAAGTCCATTTTGAAGGGTTGGCACTCATTTTTAAGAGAGACACAAGAATATAAATAAGTACACTCAATAACTCTTCCCCATTCTTTGCATACATCCTTCCAATATTATCTAAAGCCTACTCAAGTCATTGCACTAGTCCCTAGCTAGTTGAACCACATATAATTTTGCATTCTAGTTTCATTGATCATACATAAATTGTACCAATCACTTTAATTGGAGAACTACGTTATCTTTATCCCTTTTCAAAGTATTGATATGGAGGAAGCATGCCCACACATAGGGTGTGAAATACATCCAGCATATCCTTTACACACTAACTGCTTCTCTCTCTTTCCCAAGTTTGCATTTAATTTAAATCACCAAGATATCCTAAGGGTTTTGAAAGATTAAAATAGGCACATAATGAGCTCCACAAGGCCCCAAACCTTGAAATTTTAGTGATACAATAACGTAGGCATTCCGAACAAAACCTAGAAAGATTTTAGCCTCAGGATAACAACACCATAATACGACTACATCAATGGATAGCAGGGTGTCCTATTTTTGGTGCTCCTATCTAATAAAAAATGAAGTCCAAGGACTTGTTTTTGACTATTTCTCTATCCTGCTCCTCCAATATCAAATCTTATATCAGTCCAAATCAGCCAAAATAAACTAAGTTCTAATCTCTCTCATTACCTACTATATTGAGAAAAGATAAAAATACTATATATTTACACAAATCAGTAGTTTAATTCTTTCATATTTACTTACTAATTTTCATTATTCACCCCCTTTATTATTTAGGAATATAACTCAAATATTCCAAAAATAATAAACCTTAGAAACCCTAAGACTAATTATTTCTATCTTTTTGTAATATTTTATTAATTTTCCATGAATTTAAAAATCTGAAAACTAAAAATTAATTGAAATATTTTTGATACATTCACCCAAAACCTAGTTTGCACATACTAGGTCATATTTGCATACAAATACTTTCAAACCACTAGGGAAAATATATTGCTAATTTTAGAAAAAAAATCAGATTTTTTCTAAATTTTACAAGCTAAATTCTAAAAATTCATAAAAATAAATTTAAATTATTATTCTAATTTTGAAAAAAAATCTTTTCAAACCTCAATTGCATCAACTAGTTTGCAGTTATTTTTTCAAGTTTTTTTCCAATCATTTTTTGCATTTTTAATTGAACATCTAACTCAAAAAAACATTTTCAAATTCAAAAGTTCATATTATTTTTTGAATAATATTTTTGAAAAATCTCTAGTTGGATATACTAGCACCTACTTGCTTTTGAGGTATCACCTTACATGTTTGATAGCTCAGTATCCTTTTTGTGCAAATTCCACTTCACTATTTTAGACTTTGTATTTATTATATTTAGTACTTTCCATTTATATAACATTACCTATTAAAACATATTAGAAAACATTTCAAATTATTTTCCTACTTTACCAATGGCTCAATATACTAGTTTTAATGAAAATGATAAAAGAGAAATTCAAGAACTCTTAACCAAACATCTGGATATGCAAGATGACATGCTTATAATTTTAAAATAAAATAAATAAAAAGTATCCAATGGATAATCTTCTCAAACCATAGAGCAGGCAGTTGAAAATAACCCTACGAGGACAACTATGTCTCAACAACCCCCGATAGCATCCCAACCTTCTTCCATGCCAACAGCTACAGCTAGTAAATATATATCTCCTGATGTGACAACCCTAGTGCACGAGATAATATCTCTTAAATCCAAGGTGCAACATCTTGAGCAAGGTATTTCTAGACCTACATAGGCATTGGATTATTTTTCTTTACTGCATATACCATTGGCATGTCACATTGCTTCTACACCCTTGCCATAAGGATTTGTTCAATATAAACTTACTCTTTATGATGGCAAGGGTGATCAAGAGATCCATTTGAGAGTTTTTCATGCAACATGTTTGTATTATGTACCCAATGACTGGCTACTTACCAAAAAATTTCTATGGAGCCTAAAAGATTATACCTTAATATGGTTTTATATTCTACTGAATCAATCATTCATAGCATTCAATCCTTTAGAAAACATGTTCCTAGCACATTTTAATATCAAAATTGGTGATAATTCTTCATATGTATAGATTTATAAGTAAAAATAAAAGTTAAATGAACCTCTCATGGATTATGTTTTTAGATACAAGACTATTCTAGCTAAGTTAAGTAGCCCCATGGCTGATCAATAGCTACATGACATCTTCAAATAGAGCCTTCTACCAACACTACATGAATATATTATGTTCAAAATATTCTATTCATTCACTGAATTATGTCATACACTCAAAGAAAGAGAAGTCAAGATAATTTCAATGGGCAAACTCAAACATTCAAGTATCCCAGACACAACTAATAAGAGTAACTAGTAAAGTCCCATACAAGGTCAAAATCAATGATAATAAGAAACAAAATCAACCAATAATTAATGTGTCTTCTGACCCCCCTCAATGTGTGGTTCTATCAATACCTTTGTGTTGTACATTTACTAGTCTACCAGTTTTTCTAGATAGGGTTTTAAAATAGTTATTGGAATGTAACATCATCACTCTCCCTCCTATCTAGGAAGCAGATCTAACAAAGCCTCTTCTATGATCATATGATCAACATGCATTTTATGACTTTTATAGGGCACTAAACCACACCACAAATAGATGCATCAATTTATAATATAAGATACATGACTTGATAGATGATAATCTACTTGATATGGGCACTTCAGTTGAGCCTCTAAAGGCAAAACCAACATAAGATAAAGATTTGAAAATTATTTTAGATCCATTTCCACAACATTTTAAACAAGAGCAAGGGGACACATCAGGTGTCACCATACAGACTAGGCACATTTAATGGAGTCACATCCTTTGAGTGGTATGATAGAGGTGTATGAATCTAGAGTTCCATCCAAGCCTTTGATATCTTTTTTAGATCATGAAATTGTGGAGGATAATATAGGTTATAATGTACTATTTATCAGAGCACATATTCAAAATCATCTTATTTTCAATGTACTCATCAACAACGGTTACAATCTTAACATGTGCACTTTCACATTTCTACAACATTTGAGTTATTTAGCATAGGATATCACTCTAATAGACACAATTATCATTGGTTTTAGTGGTCATATACAATGTTCATAGGGTGAGATATTACCTCCATTATAGGTTGGTCCTATATATGTGGCCACACCATTCACTATAGTTCCTAGTGTAGAAGTTTTTAACATATTTCTTGGTCAACCATGGATTCAAAAACATAGGGTAGTACCTTCTAAAATTTATAGATGTGTGAAATTCATTAACACTAATAATTTTATTATAGTTGGTGGATTTCCTTATGATTCACCACTCCCCACTTCATATCCATCTACCAGCTTCCAATCACTAGCTTTAGTCTCACACTAGTTTTAGCTTCTCCTCTAGTTTTAGTACATATTCTACTTCTGATCTAGCCATAGTTACAACATCTATCACCAGTATAAAGGGTTCATACACCCCCATAGTTTTAATATTCTAGATAGCTTCTAGATATAGTGTTCACACCTAGAGCAGTTACATTACAATCTTATACACCTACATAGAGAACACCTATTCATAGAGCTTATTATCCTACTTAAAGATGGGACCCTAAGATCCCTATAATTTCATCCACTTATTAGAGTCATAGGGGACCCAATATTCAATTTCCACTTCAAATATTTTAGAATAGATACAACATACACAAATTTTAGTTGCACAATCTTAGACACTCCATCGTGCCTTACAATCATGCATGATCCTATTATTTGATATAGGATACCATGACAGGGGGTCTCATCTGAGACTAGTCATTTAGCATCATTTCTTTCCATCACTGATTTTACATAAACTCTCTTTCTTGATTGTACATAGGTTAAATATTTTCAAAAATACAAAGACAATATAAAACTTTAAAATACAAAAATAATCAAAAACATTTTTGATTGTATGCATCACCCATGTTTACATTACTATTATCATGATAAGACTTACATTTGTCATTTCATTCTATTGTACATCAATTTATCTACACTACCATGCTTCACTTGATCTCTTTTGAGTGTGCACAATGACATCTAGCTCTTACATTGCTTCACTCTAACCATCGAGGGGGCATTTCTACTTCTACATTAAAAACACACATCAATATACATATCCGCTGGGGGAATCTTATACATGACTACACTATCTAGGTTATGTCATTCCTACACTACACACTCTGAGTTATCATATTGATGCACATTTCTTACTAGATTACATAGATTTCCACATCAACATTTGATTAGTAACTAGCACTTGTGTATTTCTCAGCATATACCTAGTCTTGAACTACACATGTTTTGCATACTTTCACACTTTCTTTGATTAGTTAGATGTGTTTGTATCTTCTAATTCTTACTCTTGCTTTCATTCCTTACTTAGCATAACTTATGTGATTGTATTTTGAGTTCTATCTTCTCTTGCTTGTGCCTTAAGACATTTGCCAATGTCATTTGCTTCTATTTATGTGTGTGCCTTAGGATATCCACAAATTTCTTTTAGTTTTAATCTTTCATTTGCTTGTGGACCTCGTGCCAACTTTGCTTGTTCACTTGTATATGTATGTGGCATTTAAACATACCTTGTATACTTATATTTCAATTTGAGTGATATGTGTTCATTTCCTTTATTTGCATGGACCCTTGGCCACCCTTGTATGAATTTTGATTTTTACTTCATATACTTGTTTGTTTTTTTGTTACTCACTATGTGCAATGCCATGATTCCAATCATGCATTTATCTTGCTTTTTGGATGTCATGATGGACATCATGCTCCATCCCTCTATGCTTACTAACAAACTAACAAATAACAACTAATATCTAAAATTACAAGTCCAATCCAGTATTATATGCATGATCTCACATTATTATATCTATCTAGGCATACCTTTGTTGATCTAACAAATCTATCAATTCAAATATTGCTATCTCTTGAAATATCTTGTCAAATATCTAATGTTATATCTTACATCTATATAATTTAACACACTTGTAGGACTCTTTTCTTCTAAAGGTAGTCATTTCAAATTCATCATTCTTACCCTTAGAAGAGGAGGCATCACATAGGGGTCTATCATAGAGATAAATCATCCTAATAGTTGAAACAAAAACATTCAAAAACACTTAGTATAGGATCTGGAGATCAAACTGATCAATCCAGAGGAGAAAAATAGTGACAATTTCATATCAGCATTTAATTTTTACACTGGACAAAGTGAAAAAAATGAATAGTAGGACAAAACATATGGGTTTACTCATTTTGGCACTCCTATCCAGGCAATAAAACACTCAAGGTTTCCAAAAATAGGCAAAAAGTTTAGTTCAAGGATAATTTTTGCACTTCTAGATTAGTCAGATTTAGTAGTTTCAATATAGTTTTCTTAGATACAATGGGTTATCATGCATGACATGATGATTCTCAATTTTAATTTAGATTAGGAAATTGGCATAACTTCCATATTCTATACATCAATGATTGTGGGCAATGTGCATGGTATATTGATCTTCTTTTCTTTCTTAGTTTAGTTAATTCTAAGCATTTTGAGTATTTGCATGCCTTATTCCATCTGTAGGTGGTTGGCATTACATTTGAGTTAAAATTTCATACAAGTTTAAATTTTTGAGTACCTAATTTCCCAATTTGGCTTTCACATGAGCATTTTGCATCATTTTTAGAGAGGCTTTCATACAAGCCTAACCTCCATCTTCTGAAATGGCTAAGAGTGGCCTAATTTCTAGCACACATTCAATCTATCCATGTCATATTGTTAGATTTTCATCACATCCATGGGCTCCATGAGCCATCTCATATGACATCTAATCTATACTATTATTATTTCATACTTTCACTTCAAATGGAAATGATGGAGCCAAAGGTCTAGCTAACCTTTATATTCTTAAGCCACCTATTTAGAGGGATTGGACACATTGTCTAGACATCGATTAACACACATGATTCGTTAATTTCATATGGTTAGTGATGATGGATCTAAATGAATAGCCTTTACATTCTTGAACCATTTTTTTGAGAATTGAGTACTCAGCTCCATTCATGATATTAATCTTGATTCAACACACACTCAGAATCATCTAACACATTCCAGCATCATAATAAGTTTTGTATTAGTTCACATACCTGATGAGGTGTACTTGTTCCCTTTTTTTCCTCTTACTCAGATATTGTACATTCTTATTCTAGATATAGTGTATCTATTAAGAACTGATCTACTTTATGTTTTCATTGTAGATTCATAATTCATAGTATGCTTTCTCTATGCACATCCAACATCACACAGCTTCATGAGCTTCACCCTTACAAGTAAGTTCAAGTATGCTTCTTATTTTCCTTTATCTTAGTATTTCACTTTATTGTATCACTAGAATATAGGGGGGGAAATGTAGTCATGTAAAATGTAGAATTATATAACTTCAAAATAGATAAGACACCTAATCCATAGGTCCTATTGGCTCACACAACCCTTCTAGGATACTTATTTCACTTATTCCCAGTCATCCAAAGCTTTCTAGACTTAGCACTTTCAAACCTAGGTAGCCTTTTTAGACCTAGATCCATCCCCCCTAATCTCATCCTCTTAGGATAATAGTGTCCAAATATGATAGGAGCACTAGAACCTAGGGTGTCATGTTTTTAGTCTTATTTTCCAAGTTCACTTTTGCCTCCAATTATCAGATTCTTTTAGTTCCTTATCATTTTCCCTATCAACCTCATAAGAATTTATTTAACCCATGATCATTAGTTTCCATATCAAAGGCCATTCAAAGTCTATTTAGAAGGGTTAAAACTCATTTTCAAGAGAGATGCGAGAATACAAGTAAGTACACTCAAGCACTCTTCCCCATTCTTTGCATACAACCTTCCAATATTATTCAAAGCCTACTCAAGTCATTGCACTACTCCATAGCTAGCTGAAGCACATCTAGTTTTATATTCTAGTTACATTGATCATATAAAAATTGCACCAAGAACTTCCATGGGAGAACTATATTAGCTTGATCCCTCTTCAGAGTATTGGTATGTAAGCAAATGCCCACACATGAGATGTGAAGTGTGTAAAACGTATCCTCTACACACCAACTCTTTCCTCTCTTTCCCAATTTTATATTCAAGTTCAAGTACCATGAGATCCTAAGGGTTTTAAAAGATTAAAATAGGCACATAGTGAGCTCCATGAAGTCCCAGACCCTAAAATTTCAATGATGAAATAACACAATCATTCTGATAGAACGTAGAAAGATTTTAGCCTTAGGACAATATCTTCAGAATAGGAATACAGTGTTAGATAATAGGGTGTCTTATTTTTTCCACTCCTATCCAATCAAAAAATGAAGTCTATGGACCTGTTTCTAACTATTTCTCTATCTTGTTCCTCTAATATCAGACCTTGTCTTAGTCTAGATCAACTAGAATAAGCTAAGTTCTAATTTTTCTCACTCCCTACTATATTTAGAAAATGAAAAATAATTATCTATTTATACACATCAATAGGTTAATTCTTGCATATTTTCTTACTAATTTACATTTCTCAACCTCTTTATTATTTATAAATATAACTCTAATATTCCAAAAACAATAAAACACCTAAAAATAATGCTAGTAGAGTGTTGGTTCCCAATTGTACACCTCTTGTACTTAACCTTGCACATTTAGATACTATGAAAAATAAATATTAAAAACCCAAATTTATGTCATTATATTTGGGGAAGGGTTTAACATCAAGATGAACTAAACATAAATAATGACTCTAAGATACTAAAAATGGGTATGGTTATTTTTCTACTAGTTTTGGCTTTGTATGAACCAAGATGAGAGGACCTAAGGGGAAACTTGCTCATATGGAGGGATACTACATTTCAATATCTATGGGTATTATTCACTCAAAAAAACAAATTTGACCAAGGCATAACCAAATTTGTAGAATCCACTCGAGAATAGTTGGCACATGGATTGGGCAAATTATCTAAATCAGACACAAGATACTAAAATTAGATGGAAAAGTGACTACAACCTTCATTTTGAAGAAATTTTCAACAATTGAGGGCCAAATGGGAGATTTTATTGATGGTATTTAATGAACACAAATACTTTTTATATATGCAGTATTTATGTATCTATATACAAATAGTACCTAGAATAGTCAACATGGTGTATCATTTATAGGGTAGGGTAGGTAGGATGAGTTAGGTAAATATAAAGAGTGGTGTGTTATCTTTCAAATATAAGGATCTCCTTCAACATGCATGTTATCATTAGTTAAAAAAATGTAGAAGATTGAAAAACAAGCTAAGAAAACTATCAGGGATGATTTACATTCATTGGTGTTAATACAATGCAAATATTCAAATGATTCTTGAAACCCCAAAGCATACACTTTAAGTAGAAATTCAAATGATTTTTCCTATCAAATCCATAAACCTAGGATGTTTTTAAAAACTTATCAACAACATATCTTTAAATCGTAAGGTAGAAAGGGGTTTATAACATAGATCTATGCCCAAAATGACCATCATTAATAAGCATAAAACCATATATCCAATTAGCAAAACATGTAAAGCATATTATTGCATTTCATTAATAATATGCAACATAAATCACATCTATTTTCCATTAACTTGAAAACAAATCTTACTTACATCATGTGTTTCATAATACTACCATGGGGAAAAGCATGGTAAGTTTGATTTGATCCAAGGGAGACATATACATGCTCTCAAAGCTTGAAAATGGTTGTATCACTTCAACTACATTATCAAGAGAGATAAGACACACTTAGAAAAGGATCCCAAAAATTTGAAAGAGCTAAAGACCTAGGAAAACCCAAATCCACCTTTGAAAAGGATAGGCCCTCATTATTTATACAAATGTCTCACATAGAATATTTCTCCAATATGTTACAGTTAGAATATGCCCTTGATCATGCCTAGAAGCTCATACCTTACAAAAATATCATTTTGGTAGCTACTTGTTCATGCAATGATGATTATTTCAATCAAACCATTGATCTCCTTGGCTATAAATCTATTGCATTTATGATTGAGGGAGATAATTCCCTTAAGAGAAAAATAAGCCCTTGTCTTCTTATGAAACCACTTGTTCATGCCTTTGACTAATCATTTACATAGCTAAAAACTTATGGATAGTTTCCATCCTTCTTTTTCAAGTAAAAGAATGCCCCTTACCTTGTTATGATTCCACTAGAATATACTAGTTGGGATGGATTCAAATGCAAGATTCAATGCCATTTGAGAAATCCCCTTCTAGTGGCCTACCTTGGCTTCACAAACCCTGCAACATTTATTCTCCATGGAGGTATTTGACAGAAGTAAAATATTAGAAATGCAAGACTTAGAGTTTTTTTTTACCTTTTTATCTTTTTTACTTCAAGGTGATTTTTCTTTTTCCATTCTGCCTTTTGAGGGTTTTTTCCAAACTTTATACTACTTAAGTGCATTAGTTTACTCCTTTTTGCCTTATGTGGGACTTGGGAACCTTTTTGCAATTTTAAAGTGCCTTTGCTTAGTGGGACTTTGGACCCTAATTGTAACTTTTCAAGTTGGTAGAAATCCAAAAGTTAGATGCACATTCGTAATTTCACAACATGCAATTTGGAGTTGAAGTTCTACCCAAAAAATCTACCACGAACTTGGGAACTCAACTACAATTTTTAATTTACAAAAATATAAATTTGTGTTTGGCATTGAATTTTTTTCTTTGAACATGGACCTTATGTTGACTAATGGGTGGCAGACATCTAAGTGTAGTTTCAAAAATGTAAAATTGCATCCCCCTTTCAAATCTCTTGCAGACCTCCTTTCACTACTCGCTAGCTCTATTCAAACCTGGTTGAAGGTTCATCTAGAAAAACTAGGGGAGGGTATCCAATAATTTATATGGTCATTGATAACTTACATTTGTTACCCCTACTAAGATAAGAAGAAGGTTTATTTTCTGATGGCCATGAATCAAATTATGTTAGCTTGTCTTTAATGCCCTGATTTAGATCTAGACTTTGAAACATCTCTTTATCCTATCATAGAGCTCCAACTATTCTCGAACATTAACCAATTTTAGAAAGGCATGAAATTGGGGTCAATAGCCTACATGTCTATGTAGATCCTTAGGATGTGAAAAAATATATGCAGTTTCTATTATTGGATGTCCTTCACCAAAAAATATTAACAATGTTGTACTCTTTCCCACACCATTTGTACCAATAAAACCAAAGCATTCCCCTTCTTGAACAGAAAAACTTAGGGATTGAACTACAAATTTCTTTGGTTATGTTACACCTTTTGGATAGACCATTTGTACTCTTTCCTACACCATTTGTACCAAGAAAACCAAAGCATTCCCCTTCTTGAACAAAAAAACTTAGGGATTGAACTACAAATTTCCTTGGATATTTTACACTTTTTCTTCTTTTTGTCTTCTCTTAGGTTCACTAGTATTTGTGTTTCCTATGCTGAGTTTTGTGGCATCATTAAACTGCCTCCCTTCAGCCAATCTGGGCTTTCCTAGATTTCCCTGTGGTGATTCCTTATTTTTAGATATGCTCATATTCATGAAAATAGACATCACAATAATAATTATACATAAATATCAAGTACCAATTAATGACTTTATGAAGTCAAGAAAGGAAGGCTCCTTAGATGCTTTATTCTTTTCTTCAATTTGAATGTTTTTCCTTGCCTGTAGCCTTCAGGAAAACTGGTTATCTCGGATCTCATGTTTCTACACCTTCTAATCCATCAACATAATGATATTCAGTGTCCCCATCCCACACAATGATTATTGGTAGTTTTGATCCTTTTCCATCATTGAAGGTATCCACCAATTCTTCGCACTATTCAAGTCCTACATGTGTAAATACCAAAACCCGATTACCAGATGTTGGAGCTTTCAATGTCTTGATTAATAGTAATGATTGATCTTCTAAAAAAATTTAGATTCATTGTATCCTTCCACATATTTATAGAATGAAACAAAGGTGTTTATAAGCTACCTAGATGGAAGGCAAACTTTAGTCTTTGTTCATGCAGGGAGTCGATACAACTCTCGGTTCCTTTAAACTGGTCGAGCCATCTGACATGCCCTTATAACAACAACTAGATCCTTCCTTTGCTCACAACGTCACCGCTTAACTAGCTGAAGGTATATGGCATTCTAACAGCTAGGCATTTTAATAATTGAATTTTTTTTTTTGTTTTTTTTAAATCTACGATCCTGTGGATTGATCTACAGTTAGTAATTTACAATATTTTAAATATGCATTTTGTAATTTACAATATTTTAAATATGCATTTTGCTTTGCAATTTATGTTCCACGTCGGACTCTTCCACTTTGACTAGTGGGATTGGGAGACTTTACCACATTTTGGAATTTCATAATATGTCAAATTACATTTTGACTTGTTATCTCCATCGTGGAGGTCCATAGGCTTTGGAACCCAGGAGACATATTTCAAATTTGCAATATGCAAAGTTGCAATTGCTCTCAAAATCTCCACCAACACTTATGCTGACTCTTCCTTCCCATGTTTTTGCTTTCCACATTGACCAACAGCCATATGGAGGATTACGAAGGTTGGACCACATATTTCAACTTGCATTTTTAATCAATGCTTTTGGCAGGTTGTTTTCCCGTGGGGTTCGGAGATTAGCACGCACTTTGTAAAATGCAAAGTTGAAGTCTCCCTTTCGACCTCAACCAAACATTCACACCCCACATGCCATTAAATCAAATTTATATTTGACTTTGAAAACCTCTTCCAGCATTACTTTTGTGTGTCCCTTATCTTACCATTTTAAAACCTTGTTTTATTTGCTTGACTTTTCCTCGTGGAACTTTCCACTTGTGGTGTGGGCTCAAAATTTTCAAACTTTTATTCCAATGTGGACCTCACCAATAGCGTGGGATGTCATACACTGGCTGCATTTTATAATTTTGCTTGTTTGTCTTTATTATGCAGGTTGGGGAGGTCGATCCACACTTTGGAACTCATGTTTTTAACACTGAATTTGGCAAGTTATTTTTCCCAACTAAAATTCCCATGGGCTTTCATGTCCCATTTGCAATTTGTAATGATGTAAACTTGTATTTAGTCTTGAAATTTTTACAAGCCCAAAGCTTGCAATCCACTTTGACCACCATGTGAGCACATGACCATTGCATGAACTCATCATAACTCGTGTTTACTCATTAGCATAACTTTGAATACCAATCAAAATTTACAAAAATGAAAATATGTAAACATGTATTTTACTTTAGAATCTTTACTTTACATATTATTTTAGAAGATGTAAAACTTCAAACTTAGAATTCTTTTAAATTTTCCATTTTCTAATTCACATGATATGATTTCCACCATGGACCCTGTAATGTCATTAAAATATAAGAACATCAAATGTTAGATAGAACCAAGATTATACATGGTTTTCACAAGGCAAGTGCAGGATTTTAATAATTTGATTATGGAAGCAAAGTTTCGTAACCCAAATACACATTTATAAATTAGGGGCAACATTTAAACATTCAGGCACTAATTCTCAGAAATAGGGTACAAATTGCTTAGTGTAAGTTTGGGCACTAACACCATATATAGATAGGGCACTAGTTTCAACCCCCTATCTAATCATGGTGATTATATTACATTCATGATTAGAGGTGGAGTCAAGATAGAGATCTAATCTGAGTTCCAAGGGTATTATAGATAGATAGATAGATAGATAGATAGATAGATAGATAGATAGATAGATAGAGGGAGACTCTCTAAATAACTTAGAAATAAGGATTTTGATTGTCTAAATATAGATAATGATTGGAGGATATTATAAAATAGATAAAATATATCATATGTTGAGGATATTGATACCATAACTCCACTTAAGCCATAGGAAGCATAAAATCTTATGATGAGAAGAGCATTTAATTTCAAACCAAGTGCAATGAAAGTGAAAGATGTTGCAGATTAATTATTATTGTAGGTAGCATTGACAACATAATTCCCATCAGAATGGTGAAAATGTTGAACTTAAAATATACATGAAATACTCAACCCTATAACATGCCTTGGCTTTATAAGAGTCATTGCGCTATACTAAATGAGAAATACAAAGTTAACTTCAATATTGGGGACTGAGGATAAGGACTTTTATGAAGTTTTTACTATAGATAAAAGTGGGTTTTGAAAAGGGCCCTACCCCGTAAAAACATGGACAACCCATCCAAATGAAGCAACAATCATAAGAATAACAAAGGTTATCCAAAATAGTGAACAAATAACAACAACGAAACAATAGCTAAAAAGCAAAGCAACCAAAACAAAACTATGACCCATGATAAAAATATTACTTTTAATATTTAAGGGTCATTTTCAAAGGAACCATATCTTTCTTACCTTTAGAACCCTAATTATTATGAACAACAATCCAATCTCCACCTCCCTTAGAGAGCAAAAGGATTAGAATGGAGATTCCAAGTGAGTCATTTGATGTAACAATTTTTTTTGAAATGACACTTTGGATTTTCTGTAAAGGGGTACAAGCCAAAATATTGCCTTCAACATCCTACGTATGATTGATTTAAACTAGTTTCTACCCTTATTTTTATTACGATTGGAACCAAAATAGGAGTTGTGTTACTTTCTTTTATTTCAGCAATAGCTTGTACAACAATGTGTTCAGGGCCATCTTCCTTTCACCATTTTTTATTACTTTTATGTTTAAAGGAAGGATAAGTGTTTAAGAAATAGCCAATTTTGAATCATTTATGACATCTAAATGGAAGACCTTCATAGTCTAGTGGTTGCATCCATGTTCTATTTCTAACTTTCAGTTCAATCTATGCAGGGAAATCTTTAATAATATCAACATTAATTAAAATTCTGGCATAGGTTAAATGAATCCTTTCCATAGTTTTAAGGTCTACCTCACAAAATTCTTCAATAGATCCTGCTATGTTTGCTGAGACATCATACTTCCAAAATTGAAAGGAAAGATTTGAAAGTCTAATCCAAATAGTTTTAAAATTAAAAAAAATTAATATAAGGGTTGAAATCAAGGTGCCATGGCTGAGCCATAACCGAATGACATCCCCATTCCCGCCAAATTTTTATGATGTGATTATCATGGATGCACACTAGATACTTTTTGGAAAGCTATGTTAATATAATAGAGAATCAATTCATAATGGGAAGTAAAATACATGCACTTTTGTCACGGAAGGGAGGAAATTCAAATTACAACTCATGAGGAAGGACATAGGAAAATAATTAGACACTTTTCTGCTCATATAAAGAGTTGTAATATGATATTTAAAAATTAAAGGAATGTTATGCATTTGTTTCTAGGGATATAAAAGATGCATCATGTAAGGAATTACCACCATAAATGAAATCATTACTCAATGACCATTAAAAGATATTTTCATATTTTTTACCTACTAGATTCAATCTATTCATGAGAAAGATTATTCATCAAATGGATCTCATTTTAGGGTCAAGTATTACAAATATAAACGCTCTTTGTATTGAGTCCAACAGAAAATTAGGTGTTGAACATGCAACTATATAATTTGGTGTTAGGGTGTTAAATAAAGTGAGATATTGAGTCCACATGTTGAACCTATAGTTTAATAAGGATGGAGAATGATTATATGAAATAATTCAAGAGCCATCAACAAAATTACATTTCCATTACCATGAATAGATGGTATCATGGATTTTTTACGAGGATCAATATTATTTTTATTAAAAATAGTTTAATTTTATTTATTATTTAAAATAAATAAGGTAATAAGTAGAAAACAACCTTTAAAATAAAAGAAAGGTTGTATGAATGGTTACTAATGCCATTTGTATTAATATTAGCAAACACTCTAAACAATTTATTTAGATTAATGACATCAATTTTACGGATGTTATTGTGGATGTTTAACCATATATTTTGATGATATACATATCTCTATCGATAAAAATAAATAACACTTAATATATCATTCGAAATATAGTATAAATGTTGAAGAAGGACAAGCTACATGTTAATTTGAAGAATTATTCTTTCATACAAGAACTTTTGTACTTTGGATTTGTAACCTCTAATCTAAATGATTGAACATGGATTCAGAGTAAATTTTAGTAGTGAATATTTATTAATTCATGAATACTCCAATTTTTGGATTTTGGTTTTGGTGATTTTTTAGGGTTAGCAGATGAGATCGGATCGCCTAAATTTTAAGGATATAAATTAATTTTAAAGTTGTCTCACCAACCATTTACAACATTATCTTAGAATACAGTTTAATTTTCCCCACACACATAGACACACACACACCCTACCCCCAATATTAAACAAGGCAAAGCCACTCGGCATAGCTATCTGGTAGAGTCATTCAACATAGTCGTTCAATAGAGTCATTCGATGGAACCATTCAGTAGATTCTTTTGATGGATTCCTTTGGTGCAACCTAATGCTTGTGCAAAAAAGTTAGAAAACAAAAAAAAAATAGAACTTTCAAATTCGCCAAGGCTATAAGTCAGATTTACCTAAATGAATTTAAGGAGTTTTGAAAATGGGCTCTTAAAATTTTCTCTATATAAATCATGAGAAAGTCAAATCCATTACAAAGTGTTCAAATATTAATAGATAATTGAGATAAGAATTATTAATATCCTAAGGTTAGTTTATATGGTTAATTCATTATAAAATTTAGACCTATTTGTGCACTATTAAGATATTGCATAATTGAAAACATTTTATATGGAAAATTACTATACATAATTGTTTTAATCTTTTGAAGGAGGAGGTAATGAAATTCTCAATTACAAATAGATTATGATGTAAGTGGCATTGTAATTTGTGTAATTTAAGTCAACAGGTTAGGAGCAGAACGCTCTTTAGTGAATCATTGAATGAAGCATATATGATATTTTTTTTAAGACAACCAAAACAATTGTGTTATTGTGCAAAATCTGATAATAAAAAAAGAACATAAATATTTACATTTTATGGTATTGTGGAAGCTTCATATAGTTCATTGATCATATATTTTGCATTTTATGCTATTGTCGAAGATTAATAGAGCCACGTAAATTAGGTTGAATGTTTTACAAAAATAAAAATGAAAATTATGTTGATGTAAAAACCAACTCAATTAAATAAAATTTTACATAGGCATTAAGTACATAAGAGTTTATTTTGTGGTACTATGTTAGCAGAGGTAGTTAGATTTGAAGTTTTCGAAGACTAATATCAATCTAATGAAAACTATCTAGAAGATTGAAAGGTTTGAAAGGAACCACTCATGATATATAGGAAAACCTATTTAGATTACTTCTCGGAAGATATATTTTATTAAGGAAAAATAATTGTGCATTCATAAATGATCCAAGAGAGATAGTTTGATTAACGACAGGTATGGTGGTAGATTAAGTAAACACTTTGGAAGAGAGAAAACCAAAGCTTTATTGGAGAAATATATATTATTGGTTGGAAGTTTGAGAAAAGATGTAATAAAATACATTGAGAGATGTAAAATATGTTAGTTACGTAGGAAAGAAATAATAAATTTACTTTTTAAAGGATCTACGATAGATAGTTGATTAAAGAATTGCATGGTGGTGGATTGAGTGGATATTTTGAAAGAGATAAAATTAAAGTTTTAGAGGAAAGATATTATCTATTATGTTTAAGTTAAAATGTAATAAAATATATTGAAAGAGAAAAAATATGTTAAATACGGTTCTTCTGAAATCGTGTAATAATAATGTTATTTTTTAGTGTTGCAGATGTTACCATTGAATTCATTTTTAAAAAAGAGAAGATTTAAATCAATGTTTGAATATAAATAATATATATGAAAATTATAAATAGTATTTATGATACAAACAAAAAATTAAAATAGGTTTAAATCCACTACATATAAAAAGAAGAAAAAATATATAATAAATTTATATGATAAAATAAAATAACAGTAAATTAAATTGAATTAATTTGGGACACAGGCACAGTAACAATCTGGAATATTTCCCGCTGGCAATTATGGGTGGTCAGACCTAGCTTCTTTGAGCCCTGCATTCCTCTGACCTTTCTGAAAAGTAGGCATGGTCTTAGGTTCCCATTTATATGTTGTTTTATCAGCAATATAAATGATGGGAGGTAATTTTTCCGAGATGCAAGTTTTTTCACATCCCTTTTTCTCTTCTGTTATGTAAAGAATGATTTAGTTTATAATTATCAAGTGTGTGATCTTCTGTGCAAGGGCGGAATGAAAGGAGGACATTATCTTTGGTATAGTCTCTTACACTTATTGGGTTGGGATCTGCGTTGGTGCCCGATTTGTGTGTCTTTGATGGGAGGATAAATAAGTTTTTCATTGTCTCCACGTGTCACAGTTCCACATCCATTTGGTCCCTGGTTTCTTTTGTGTATTTTCAGCACAAGAGGACTGCTATGGACTTGGGGAGTTGGAATAGGGTTCAAAGTGACATATTTTGGTCACTAGTTCGATGCCCCTATCTATAAAATTAAGACGATGACTGCTGTTCAAGATAAAGAATCTGTTCGTAGCTCATAAAAGTTTTATTTGTATTTTTAGTGTGGCATTGTTTCATTAGGTTCAATTCTTGCTAGTTTTGATTATTCACTATTGTTTTCCTGGCCTGGATTTCGATTTTGCTGAGTGGAACTCGTCTTCTACTTGGTGGCTATTGGTTTTGTCTTGATTTTATTTTCCATATTGACCGCCTGGATTTTGAACTTGCCCCCTCTTGTTCAACCTGTTAGGTGGATGATGACATGTTCGGCTCGAGCTTGATTTTCCTAGCCGTTACTTTTATTCCAAATATGATCTTATCCACCTTTTTGGGGTTCGCATTAAATTTCGATTAGTCTTTGCCTTTTTAATTTCACCATAAAGTTTGTAATTTAGAGGCTGCGAGGCCAGCCATAGTTTGGTTGAGAAGTTTTTGTCACTGGATTGGAAATTTGAGTGGATTCCTTCTGGAATTTTATCTCAGATTATTCTGTGAATTTTTAAGGAGATCTTATTCCAGTTTTTATTGGGTTTGGATCTTATGGGGACTGTTATTTAATGTTCTATTTTGTGGGTGTTTTTTTGGTTATTTGATAAGGATTTCTTGTGAAATCTTCCTTTTGATTGTTCCTTGGATCTTTAAGGAGGTCCTCCTTTATTTTTCTATTTTTCTATGGGGATCTAGGCCTCCTTGTGCTTAGGGTGGGTTTATTATTATGATTTTTCTTTTGTGCTTTCTATACATTATCTGTTCGAAACCCAGACCTCCTACTATGTTTTAGGATGGATTCCATACCAATAATTAAAAGTAGGTTTATCTTAATTAGAATAATAAAATAAATTAATATAATATAAAAATATAAAATAAATTAATAATAAATATAAATTAAACTCACAATTAGAATAAAATAAAATAATAATGATGATATAAAATAGATTTTGATGAAATTAAATTAAATTAATATTTTGAAAGGCATCATATCCTTATACATTAGAAGAAAAGAGATAACCCTGAAATTCATGAGAAACACTTTTGGTAGTGGTAAACATATGAATAAACATCCAACCAACAACAAACAATTGTTAATCCAAATACTAACATGTGAAACTACAATAAAAAAATCCTTCTACCTTTAGTGAACAACCCACCAAAATGTAGCCAATTGTAATCCAACCATCGAATAACAACAAACCCATGATTATTTGATGCCAAGGTTTAGAAAAATGCTCGCATTACATTTTATCTCATTTGACCATTTTTGGTGAATAACATTTGCATTAGGGCCTTTGTTGTGTCTTTCCTTCCTCTTCTTCTGAACTAAAATCCAATATTTCTTGTCATCATGAGAGAAGGGTATAACTATTTTGATTTAACTCATTTCCTTATAAATTATACTTAAAATAAAATCACTTTGGCCTTTAGAAAGAGATCTTGGTTTTGCATGGTTTCTCCATCTATTGATTTGAACCCTTTATATTTGTAAGGATTGCACTCAAGTTATGAATTTCAAGTTATTTTGAAGATGAGTTTGAAACAACACTCTCAGAATCAACACCTTCCATAATAAGATGGCTTGTGAGGAAGTCTTCCACTAATAGGATTCCATATTTTTTTGAAGCTTCTGAAATATGTGGACAAATTTTTAGTCTCAAAACAACAATGAAAATGAAAAAGAAATCCCTCATAGTCAAGAGATTGAGATCAAGAGTGGTCTTCAACTTTCAAGTATATATTTTTGGAAATATCCTTGCAAGTATCAATGTTAACTAGTATTCATGCATAGATAGTGTGGGAGAACAAATATGTAGTAGGGTTGGTTTCCTAAAACTAACCTAAGTCATTATGCATTGGCTTGTAACAAGTATTAGACAAAATATAGAGAGGGAGGTGAGGGAGATGAACCCAAATGGGTCTAAAATTTTAAGGGCTCAATGGGGGGTTGAAGTATGGGAACCAAGGTTTAATAACAAGGGGGAGATGATCCAAACCCTAAATTTATTTTTGAATAAATTATTTTTCCTATATGTTATAAAACATCACAATAAAAAAGTTTTTTGCACTGGGATAGATTTCCATCCTACATTGCAAGATAGGTTTCCAAAGCTATAAAATTTAGGCATGAAGATATGAGAGTTTCAACCAATGTTTAACAAATTTTTAGATGATGCCTCTAGATGAGAACCAATTTTCATTTTTGAGCACTACTTAAGACTCCTTGCCAAAGTTCACAATTGGGATTGATGTAGCAGCGCTGATAGGATTCATCTAAAATTTGGGTACTAGCTTGGTGGAGTAAAAAGCCTTAGCAATTATTTAGGCCATTACACATTTGTTCATCTAAAATCCACCCTACACTACTCCAATCTATGTTAAAATATTCCTCTAAGTCAACTCAAACTTATTTCTTCTCTCATTCATTTGTGTCAAAGTGAAAATAGTTTCTCGTATATCACTTACCTTTTTTGGGGCTGATACCCTTTTACTAGCATCCATAAGGGTAGTAACAGAAATGGGAGTAGCATAATGGTTTGTATACTCCCTTGCATTTATGGAAGGCACATGTTAGTTTATATTAATATATACATTATTGTTTCATAAGATGCACATGTAATTATATTATTTATATATAATATACACCTTAAGTGCATATTGTTATCCATAACTTTATTGAAATGACCTAATTATAAGTCACTTATACATAATATTATCTTTATTGGTTATCATTAAACTTTGGTTTGTCTATTTGGAGGAAATATCCCTAAAGATAAGAAGTTTTTTATGATAAACCTCCTTACTTATCTATATAAGATGTTACAAGTAAATGGTGAAAGTGAATATTTTGTATTGCATTATTTATGTGAGGAGTGAATTTGACCTCCTACATATCCAAGCTTAATATATTGGTGATCATTATACCTTGATCATATATGTATTTATTTACATTAAATACTATACATGTATGGATATGCAATCATGGGTGAAAGTCTTGAGGTTGATTCTTCACACATCCTTGAACCCATATAAGATCCAAAGACTATGTTCCACTCAAAAAAAATATCATAACAGATTGGAAGGATTTTTATATGGATTTTGTTTTGATCTACTTTAAATTTAAATAGGTGTAATTTTATAAATAAGCATGGATGAACATTGTCTTTGTAATTTTGTGAAATGTATGTATGAAACACACTATGCTTTTCATGGTGTGAGCTCATTTTTATTAAACTAAGTAATAAACATAAACTTTGTTGTGTTTTATAAGTCAACTCCTTAGGCTCAAAAATACAATCCAATCCAAATGATAGGGGAAATTTTCAAAAATCAAATTTAAATATTTCATATTCATTATAATGTGTATGCACTATAATATGTGTTATTATATAAACTCAATTCATAATGGGGATCTTCTACTACATTAAATAATCTAAGTGTATATTTATAAAATAAACATTTAAGTGGCTTATAATTTATATTATAACTCTTTAAGTTAATTACTTAATCAACTTTCTAGATTCTTGAGAGTGGTTCCATATCTCTAAGAGTTAGAAGAATTAATACATATTATTTAGGAGCTTCAAATTTAAAACCACCCAAATTTTAAGATTTTGGTATTTTAGGATAAAATTATGTTCACAGGTGTCTATATGTGAGATATAAGAACCTAAATAATGTCAATATAACTTGAATCATCTAATTGTTAGATATGATTAATATAATAAATTCCAAACTAATTCTATGATATTTCAAAAATAAGAGATCAAGTTGGAACTTTCATTGATGCAATGTTTTCATTAATTATGTCTTCTTATTGAAACCAAAAAAAAAAACCAATTGTGGTAAAATAGTTGTTTTCATCCCCAAAATGACAAACCTTGTATTTACAATGGTGAATTTGGATATAATGATAACCAATCAAGGTGAATCCATGGTGTGATTATCTTTAAATCAACTAATGTTATAACTAATAAAGGTTAATTGTTACTAATAATGGAAAATTAGTTTAAATTGAGTGAAATATCCCAAATTTAGCATTCATTACTTGGATTGCTCTTTATTATCAGTTTACTTTGTCAAATTTCATTTGATAAAGACATATGAAAAATGAAATATTAAAAAACAAGGGTTTCTTAGGTGCACATAGACACAAACCAACCTTCTTTTCTTTGATTAGGATTTTAATTTGTCAAAAATGGATAAATAATAACCTATAAATGTTGAATAAAGATAAACATAGGTTAGTTTAAGGTGTATATAAACAAATCATTCTTAATTTATCTAATTGTTCCTTGTTAGGGATTTGTTTATTAAATTCAACTTTAATAACAATCCATAAACACCAAATAAAACAAAACATAGATTTCATTATGGGCATAGCCCCAAATTCAGTGATCGCTTTTAATTAAGGCCTTGTTTCATAAAATTTTGTCTAATAAGGATCTATGAAGACATAATAATAAAAATAAGGATTGACTACAAGTGTGTATTCCTAAATCATCCTACATTACTAATATTCTACCTAATTAGAGCATTTTTTTTTTAATTCATTCTATTTTTTACCTACAAACATTGAATAATGATAAAGGAGGGTCAATTATGTCCAAATAACCCTAAAATTGGATCTTATCATTCTTAATTAAGGATTTGGTTTATTAAATCAAGTGTGATAATAAAAATTTAAAATAATAAATAATTACAAAAAGGGTCAATTTTTTTACATATCATCAAATAAGTCTTTAATGATTTAATTGATCCTAGTTAGAACATTGATTTGTCAATTTCAATTTAATAAAAAAGATGAATAAAAAAATAATGATAAAAATAGGTCAAACTCAAATCAAACTTTTTTGCTTCATTCACACCTATAGTGCTCCTATGTTTCTCAAATTTAATCTTATAATGGCATATGTTTTAGTGCCTAAAATTGTGTTTTCATTAAAATATTAAATCCTACATGGAAAACAACACTTATCCCCATGCCATTAAAACCCATGCCCATGTGGATATGTTAATAAATTAAACCAAAGTTTTGAAGGGATAAAGGGGGATACATGGCAGAATGGAAAAGTTTTAAGGTTAATTTACAACTTTGACCGATGTGCAAATCAGCATGTAAAAGCCCAGTGGAGAAAAGTGGTGGAACTGCAACTCAGAATTTCAAGTTGTAAACCTGTAATGTGTATGCAAATCTTTGGATTCTAGTAGAAAGAGATATAACATGGGTCCACAGAAGAAAAGGGAAGCCTAGATTTAATTAACAAGTTTTCCAATTTGCAAATTGCATGAAGATCTCCAGATCTCATGGATTTAAAATAGAGTTCAAATAATTCAAAAATTGAACTATGTGCCTTCTTCAGGTTAAGCGATGACCAAGGATAGTTGTGACACATGCTAAGGAAAGAGACACGTGCATATGTCTTGGACAAATTATTTGTATGAGGAAAGAAATGATTGTTAGAGAAGGCACTGAATGTGAGCCTGGTCCCTTAGAGTCGTCATTTAAGAATGGAAAGTTGAATACAAAATAGGCTTATTCTTCTACAATATCTAAAAAAAATGGGATCTTTAGATACCTTAGAATAAAAACCTACAACACAATAAAAAAAAATAATGATGGAATACTGGTTGTGTGGGATTTTGATTGTGGTGTATTTTCAGGACTTATAATTTCTCATATGTTGGTTTTGAATTTATTATAACTAGTGATATTCCTTTTCTTATGTCTCATTTTAGATATGATCATAAGGTTGCTATGTATTGTGGTTACACTTTAAACCATCGATATGTAAAGTCTAATCCCTATGAGGTTGAGAATGCTACTTGTATGATAACTATATTTAATTAATTTAGGCAATTCATTTGTTTACATTTTGAAGCATTTAATTTGGGCATGGTACCTATGTACATAGCTTTATTTCTATTCATGAGAGATGATAATGATGCCAAGTAATTTAGCTATAACCTAGAGGTTTGAGCAAGTGGTCTAAAAATACTTTGGCAAGGAGTATTATGAGACATTATAGATATCCACAAAAAGGTAGTGGGTGAGCTTGTGGCCTAGGAAGAGAATGTAAAAAATGAAGCCTCTTTTCTCAACCCAGTTCTAGCCCCAGAGTATGTGTCTACTGAAAGTTCTTTAACAATGCAGAATGTGAAGGGCCTCAAGGGATACAATATGTATATGATATATACTAAAATCATTGGAGAGATGTAGAGCTTGGTAGTGGGTTGGAAAATGAGACTAATGTTTCCAAGATACCAATCACATCAGGGGTAGTATTGAAAATGGATTTGGACTATGATAAGGATATTTCTATTGGCACAAATATATTGTTAAGGGATGAAGGCCATTCTCAATTTTTTGGTAAATGGCCTTTTAAAGGTGGTGAATATAAATGGATTGGTGAGAATTTTAGTGGTCATGACAAATTTTTTAAGGAAAAAGGTTGTTCTTAATGATGGAGTTTCACTTTGTGAGATTTTGAAATCAAGGTTGGTGGATCTCTGTAGGTCCCTACAAGAAGTTTCTTTTTATGCTACAAATTATAAAATGATAGAGCTTCCTCTTTGGGCTTACCATTGGTGATAAGAGAATATTGATCCTTTGCATAGGATATATAATGCACTTGAAGTCTACTCATAGTAAGGACATGGATAAATTACAACCACAAAAGCACACTCCTCTACATCAAAGTTTCAAATTTATACTCCTTGTTCTCAAATCTCAACACCAAGGGAATTATGGTATCTCATTAAACACAATGATGGCTTGTATTGGATTTTCTATGGTGAGATCTTATTTGTTATAAGTTTCCATGTATGAAGGTCAATACAAATTTTTATTGGTGAATGCTTTAGATTCAAATATATTGTGTATAAATAGAAAGAAAGTTTACATAAATTGGGCTAACAAATAAAGAAAGGGTTAGATTCTAATAAGCTTATCTAGAAGGTGCTTTACTAAACTAGGTTGGAATGGAATCAAGTAGAAATTTAAGAAAGGACAAGTTTCAAAAGTTTCAAATGAGGCTCCAGAGTCTGTAGGAGATCTTGGTGGGAGAAAATAACTTGCAAAATGCAAGTCTTCAAAGTGAAAGTTGTAATATACAATCAACTCTCCCAATCCTACCAGTCAACTCAAAAATGGAAAAATTCAAATCAAAGGGATACTTCAAGGAGGGATGAAATTTTCCATATTTGTAAATGTGCAAATTGTAAAGTGCACTTGGTTCTCTCAAACCCACTAGTCAACATTGATCAACATGAGGTCCCAGTTCAAAGCAAAAATTTCAAGGCCAATTACAATTTTGCACTTTTGAAAATTATAAATTGCACTTGAATTTCCCAAGTCCACTAAGGGAACTTATGATGGGAATTAGAATAACAATTTTCTATTTTCAATTTGCACTTAGAATTCCTAGTTTCATGAGGAAATTGTTCAAGGGAATTGCAACTACAATTTATAAGTTGTAATTTATACTTGGAGTTCCCAATTCCCTAAGGGAACTTTTGAGGGGAATTATAACAATAATTTAAAATTTTTAATTTACTTGGAGTTCCCAATTTCCTACTAGAGCTTTTCATGGGAACTTCAACTGTAATTTGCACTTAGAGTTTTGAGTTCCCTATAGGACCTTTTTAGGGGAACTTCAACTAAAATTTGCAAGTTGTAATTTACACTTGGAGTTCCCAACTCCATGAGGGAAATTTTTAGGGAAACTACAACTACAAATTTCATGTTTCCAATTTGCAAGTTGTAAATGTGTTACTGAGTTCCATATTTCCCCCAAACAAAGAAAGTGCAAAATTGCTAATTGGACCCAAAATTACTCAAAAGGCTAAAAACTAAAAACTAAATCACTTATGCATTAAAAAATTTGGTGGAAACCCTAAAATTAAAAAATGGAATAAAGTAATGTGTTGAAAGGCATGTAAAATCAAAAAGGTAAAAATAACCTGAGTCTTACATTTTTTCATGTTTTACTTGTTTGAACACCTCCATGGGAGAAATATTATAGGTCTATAAGATGAAGGTGGGCCATTCCAATTAAGATCATTCAATGGCCATGGATATTAAATATTCTCATGAAATTATTGAAAATCAAGGGTCTTCTTTGGCATGGATAAGAGGAAGGGTGGCTATCCAAGAGTTTCCAACTCAAAAAATGAGTGGTCAAAGACATGTCTAGGTAGTTGCACAAGAAGACAAAGGGTTAGTTTGGCTGCAAAATGAATATTATCCTTCAAGATCAAGTAAAATACATATCTAGCTAGAAAATCAAAGGTTTGTTTGAAAATATTCATCATGACATGTAGAGGTAGTTGCAAGAATCATTTTCCTTGCCAAGGCATGAAGATTACAAGAGTGGCAAGGAGCATATCCAGCTGGAAACATCTTGGTGGAACTTTAAGGGCTGATTTCAAGTTTGTAATATTAAAAATTACAACACATATTCCCAGATTGTAAATAGGTGAGAAATTTGTATAAAAATAGGGTTTGTCCTATTTTTTATGGTTGTTGATCTTTCATTTTCTTAGGTCTAAGATCTTCTAAATTTTGGGATCAATTGTTGTGTGTGCATTTCATCTCTCTTTTTAAGGTGTTTGAAGTTTGAAAACCATTATCAAGCTCTAAGAGCATTGTAATATGTTTCCCCTATCCAACAAGGAGCAAACTCACCAAGCTTGTCCCCATGGCATAATTCTGAAACACTAATGTATGTAAGATTTTATTTCAAGATAATGGAAAATGATTGTGGTTTTTATTATTTCCTATTGATGAAATGCAATAATATGTTTGACAAGTTTTCCTTATTAGATATTTGGTTTTGTGCTTATTGTTGGTTGTCATTTTGGGCATCAATCTAGGTTATAAACCCCTTTTTATAGTTTAATTTAGAAATATATTGGTTAATGCCTTTTAAGGGCACACTAGATTTATGAATTTAATAGGAAAAAGTATTTGAATTTTTAATTTTAGTGTATGCTCTAAGGTTTCAAGAATCATTTGGGTATTTACATTGTATTGGCACCAATGGATGCAAATCACTCTTAGTAGTTCTCCTTAACTTATATTTCAAATTTTCTATATTTTTGCAAATGAGTAATATCATGAATGTTGAAATAACTCTTAATTCTTGAAAACCACAAGCACACCACTCTTTTTTATAACTACCAAACTCAACCTACCCTATTCTACCCTACAAATAATATAGATATTGTATATTGTAAGTGTTACTTGCCTGTAGATGCATAAAAAATTACATACTTAAAATGTGCCTGTATTTTATGATTTAAAGACCACCATTATAGTCTTCCATTTGAGCCCCTATTATTGAAAATTTATTTATAAATAAAGGCTTCAAGCACATCCCCATCTATCTTTAGTAGCTTGTATGTGACTTAGAACATTTGTTCATTCTATATGACAACCCTTCCCAGGTAGAGTGAATAAGTTTGGTTATGCCCTAGTCATATTTATGTTTCCTTATTCCAAAAATATCTATGGAGATTAAATTAAAATATCATTTCATGTGAGAAAGCTACCCCTTTGTTCCTCTCACCTTGGTTTAAAAAATCTAGAAGTAGTAGGGAGCTGACCATACCCTCTATCAATGATTTCTAGTCATTGTATATATTCAGTCCATCTATGTGTCAAACCCTTCCCCAAATATAATATCACATCAATGGGTTTATCATCCACATTTTCCATTTTTCTCAAGTGTGTAAGGATGAGTGAAAAAGGTGTATAAATTAGAACCAACACCCAACTGAAAAAATTGTCAGGGATAATCTTATCACCTATCTTGCTAGGGACTCTTGTAGAGAGCTAATTATTAATTTCAAGTTTTAAAATTTCTCTACCTATATTTATTTTATTTTGACTATCTTTGGTACGTCAACACTACAACACCTCAACTAGTACCATTGTCAATGACTTAACTAAAATCCTAGCTACTTGTGTTATCGGGGACTCTTATAAAGAGCTGTAAAAAAATTTAGGTTATCAAGTTCTTTACCTATATCTAACACATTAACTTCAACTACATATCTTTAGATATTATTTATCTATTTTATCTCATGTGTTTGATATTTGAGGTTATTGTTTTCTGATTTACTACTTTGGGCCATCAACAAGTTTAACACTCCACGTGGGATGTGCCATAAATTTGAGAAGATTTGATAAATTGACTTCAATTGCATTTATTTCAAAGAGTTGTTAACTTTTCATGTTGGAAGGTGATTTCTCCTTTTGAACATAAATCTAAATATGCAGTATCTTTAATTTCTATCTCATCAATAATCTTCAATAAAGGTTGATTTTACCATGTATCACAATGTGTTTTTAAATTTTTTTTATTCTAGAAGTTTGCTTCTAGTGGTGAATTCAACACATCATCTAGTTTCAAAGAAAGATCAGTGCCCATCTTCAATTTATTCAGGTTTGAGTGTTATTTTTCTTGTAAAGATGGAAGGACTAAGATCATTCTATAAAGGAAACTCATTACAATAAATTGTCTCATCCTTAAGTGTTCATCAGAGAAGTAGGAAAATTTGGAGGCTAGTTGAAGGACAAGTTTCAATTGTAAAGGACTATTTGGGCTATCAAGATTATAGTACACTTGAAATTTTATTTATTTAACTTCCTATTATTGAAGATTATCATATCTCTCTTAGTCATTCAAAATCATAAAATCCCAATTATTATCTAGAATCTTCTCAAGAATATAAATCTCCTCCTTTGTTTGATCCAACAAGCCCACCTCACTTACCCCCTCATAGCCATTTGTCATTGGATCTTGAACCCACCATTGAACTAATCATGAGGCATAGGGATCAAGATGAGAATGATCATCTTGAATTTAGAATTCACAAATTTAGACATATAAATTTTAATGAAATTAAATATTATCCTAATGAAATTCTAAATGAAGTAAGGAACCACCTTCCTCATTTTCAAAGGAACAATACAGTGACTAGTGATCAACATTTGAGAGCATTTCACATTATCATTGAATATTATGAGGATGATAATGAGGATACTTTAATTAAGTTGTTTATGCACACACTAAAATAAAATACGTGTGACTGGTTCAATTCCCTTCCCTATAGATGCATTGATTTGTGGGAAGAAATGAAGAATATTTTCAAAATTTAGTATGGTGATAGGATTGATCTGAGGTTTCTCTTTGTAAAATTTTAAAACATTAAAAATAACCCCAATGAGTGTGTTTAGAATTTTAATACAATGTTAAATAAGACCATGATGAGGCTACCTAAAAACATTAGGCCAAGTGATACAATATGCTTGATTAAATATTGTGATGCATTTGACAAGAAGGTAGCCTATTATTTGTGGGACAAGGCTCCCACAAACCTAAGATTGACAATTAATATGGCCATAAAAATTTTAAAATAACATAAAAGTTGTGGGAAAGCCCTTAAACAAGTGAGATGATGTGAAATTGGTTAATCTTGAAAATATGCAATCCACTAAGACAACCAACCTTGAGGAAACCATGAAAACTTTGGCCTCTACTATCAAAGAGATGTCCTACAAGTTAGATAGGGCTGAGAAGGGGTTGCCTCATAGGTATAAAAGTCATGAAGAGATCCAAATCCAAATCAAGCAAAAGGCAGACCTATTTTCCACATTATAGATAATGATATAAGGAAGAGGCCTACACATGATGAAAGGAATGATAGAAATAAAAATAAAGGATGTGTGGGACCTATGTACTTTTGACCCCTCAAACATTATCTATAAGACTTGTGGGACCTATGTAGTTTTGACCCCACCTTTAGAAAGCTATCAATTATCCTATGTACCTCTAATGGATGATGGATCACATTTGAAGAAAAAGAAGATGTTGAAAAACAAAATACCAGAGGAATTATTTTATTTGAGAGAGAAACATAAGATATGAATGTAGAAAATTCATGGTAAATAAGGTACAAACCAAAATCTTGAGGAACCAAATTCCATAGATAACGAGCCAATTGATAAAATAGACCATAATAAATTGAATAATGATGAAATAAACCATAATGAATTGAATAATGATGAAATTGACCATAATGAAATGAATAATAATGCAATTGACTATACTGAATTAGATAATGTTACAAGTTTACAACTAAAGTTCCAAGTTTTTGATTTTGTTGATGATGAGTCTATGTATGATGCTTTACCCCCCATGAATGAAGAAAATTTGATGGAAATAAATAATGATGAAATTAAAAATCAAGAAAATTTCATGGAAACATATAGTGAGGAAATAAATAATGAATAAAATGTCATCCCACCTCTAAAATATGAAAGTAATAATGATTTTGAAACACCCACTCAACAAATTACACCATTAAAAACACCTCCAATAACTATGCATAGGAAGACAAGTACTTAATTGAAGTTGATGAAAATATTTTTAAACTAATGCATAAAAATGTCAAAGATGTCAAATTATCATCATTAGATCGACATTCTAAAAGATTAGATTAACAAATTTGTGATAGTTTCTTTCATAATTTAGATTACGATAGTCAAAGATGTCAAATATTTATTTTATGAGACCTATAATGTACACATTAGGACTAAGAATATCTAACATGGATGATGAAAACAATGAAATTGTTCAAAATGTATATGATGCATATCATATTATATGCCCAAAATCATGCACCCAAGATTATAATGTTGGCTGACATATACTTATAACTTGTGTGGTAAGTGAGCAAATGGGGAAAAAAATAATAGTTTTAAAAACAAGCTAAACACTTAATATAAAAAAAAAAATATGAATGAGAGTAATAAAAATATGTGAAACACTTAATAAACCTAATACCAATGAGCTTTGGGCATTTTCTTGTAGACTTTCATGAATGGACAAGGCTATAGTCAATACTCTCAAAGAGTTACTCGCTCAATTTTTGAAAGACAATATAAGAGTTTCACCCAATGCAATATATATAGTGAAAAGAAGAGTTAGTTCTAGTAAACATGAACCACATCCAAAAAAATTCTTGGATATAGCTCAAACATAATTGTGCTCTAAGGTTTTGGAAAAACATTCATAAATTTATATTTGCCAATGATATTTTAAGATGGACAAAAAATATATGTATAAAAATAAATCACACATGCACCACTTGTTTTAGGCAACATGTTGAATTTTCAATGCACTATGATGTTTTTCACCATATTCATTATACTTTGCATACTAACAACATTTTACAGGAATGTGGCATTGAATTTCCACCAAAATTAGTTAGAGAATTTATTCCAACTATCTTTTGTAAAAGACCGGATGCATAATTTTTTATAATAAATCATGTTTAAAAAGAAATTATAGCATTTATAGTGGATTACCAAAATTAAAAAAGAGTATTCATGAGTATAGTACAAGTGCAATTAGATATTAATTAGTTGTTCTAATAAAATATAAATCAATGACTTGTCAAGTAAAAGATGGCAAAGAATCTAAAAGGTCTGAGCTTATTACAAAAAAGATACATGTTTCCAAATTTTTGATCAAGTTTAGGGAGAAATTTGTTTGAGTATACAAGGCATATAAAAAAGGCTAGATGGTTGGATTAACATTTCATGATAAGAAAGGATACATTCCCACTTGGTTCTATTATTTTAATAGTTGATTGTGCTAAAAACTACACATTTAAATCCTAAATGGAAGTTCAGTCATAGTATTATAACTCATCATAAGTTTTTATATTCATGCATATAACATTCATGCAGGCACCTGATAGTCTAGAGAAATAATATAAAATATTAAATAAGTACCATTTCTATATCAATAATGATCGTTCACACTATTCAAAGTATGTGCAAGGTTGTTTTTAGAACTTCTATGAATAGTTAAGTTAGAGGAACATTAATTTCAATCAATATTACATTTAGTAATAAAAATTCACATTGTAATTTAAAATTTTAAAAATGTTTTACAGTTTGAGTAGGATGCATATTACCACTAGTGTAGAATATATTTGGATTTTCACTGAGGTTGGACATAGAAAAGGGGAGCATGGTAGTGTTAAAGCAACTATAAAAAGAGTTATTGCAAGGGAGGATTTGAAATTTGAAGAGGGTGTTGATTTGATAGATGCAAAAACCATGGTTGAATGGTGCAATGAGAATATGTGTCATGGTTCTCGACTAAATTCTATTATTAGTAGACATTTTTGATTAATGTAAGAAGAACACTTTGAAAATTATGAGGATTGTAATACTCTAACAAGTTCAAGTGACCTCCACTCATTTCATAACTCAAATATAAGTTCTTAGACTATTCATATGAGACACTTGGCATGTTTCTATTCTGTATGTGTGGACTCTATTTGAAATGAGTGTGAGTCACAAGAGTAGGTGGATGATTAGATTTTCAAACCTCTAATTTCAATCAACACATATCATGGTCTAAAAACATTACAACTTATAAATATAACATCATCAAATGACTTTGACCATGTATCTCATTTAATGTAGCCAGGTAAAAAGAAATTCATTCTCTATAATTTATTATCATTATATATCTTCATATTATCACTAAAAATAATTATTTACAATACAGGGCATGTTTTTGCAGTTATTATAGATGATGACAATGAAGAGGGCATTGATTACTACTTGTATCAATTTGTAGAGAGAAATAAAAAATTGACTCCCCACTTATATATGGAGAAAACATTGACTATCCCACTAGGTCAGTGGTAGTCATTGGAACTAGGTTTCAATGATATCCTATAAAAAAAATTAGATCAATAGTTATTTGAAGATTTTGAGATGCATAGGAAGACACTACACTATTTAAATTTAATTCTTGTAATGAATATCCAATTATAAAAATATCATGAGAGTCCATTCAATAAGAAAATATGGGAAGTTTGGGTGTTAAACCATAAAGCTATTCTTGATACAATCAAGGTTAAAGCGGATTTTGGTGGTTGTTGGATTGAAATACATAGGTATGTTGACTTTTCAAATGTAGATGTAATCAATTTTACTAAATATTTTTTATTTTCTAGGTATTAAATATAAATTTTATTTTTCATTACTTCCTAATTTTTTTTGTAGGTTAGTGGTGCCAAATAATCTTCCACCTTCATATGGTTGGCATTGCCAGTAGATATTTCTATATTATTTAAGCTAAGATAAGATCCTAAATGGTAGTGAAAATGCATTTTCAGGTGGATTTGAATGTTGTGGTAGTGTGATAATGTGTAATTTTTTATCTAGACATGATTAAAGAGATATATTCTTAAGTGGAGGTCCCAAAAAAAAATGGTAGTTGGAACTCAAGAAGTTGCCTATTCAATGCCAAAAAGTTACATTTTTGGATTCATCACTGCAACTTATCTAATGGATTTCTCTATAAGGTTACACCTAAGTGGTCTAGGGTATGAATAAAGGGATTAAATAGGCAAGGGAGGTATCTAATGGTTCATGGAAATGACTCACATGTTTTCTTTTATAGGTGTTTAAAACTAGGCTTTAAAATTGCATATTTCTTGTATTGTGAAGGGCGTTCTTTGGGTTGGAATGGGTGGTGGTTTATCGATCGGCCCTGATGAGAGGCTAGGAACCTAGTCCTAGACATTATATTCCCCTCAAACATGTTGTTAGTTTCATTTTTAAATTAATAAAATTCAAACTAGAGTTTTGTAACCATAACTTAAACTTTAATAATATTTTTTGTTAGTGTTTTCATACTCTTAAACAGTAGTGAAAATGCACTTTCATGTGGATTTGAAAGTTTTTACAGTGTGATAATGTGTAATTTGTCTATCTAGATGTGATCAAAGTGATATATTCTCAATTTGAGGTCCTGGAGGTAGAAATGGTAGTTGGAGCTCAAAGGTTTTCCTATTCAATGCCAAAAAGTTGTATTTTTAAACCTGTCACTGTAACTTTTCCAATAGATTATTCTAAAAAGGTTCCACCTGAGTGTTACATGGTGTGATTAGAGGTATTAAAGAGATATGTTAGGGATATAAAGGTTCATGGAAATGACTTATATGTTTCATTTTACGTGTGTTTTAAATTAGGCTAAAATTTTGCATTTTTCTTGTATTGAGAAGGACATTCTTGAGCCCAGAATGGGTGGTGGGTTTATCAAAGGGTCAAAAACCAATGTCAAGAATGTGAATTAGGCTTATTAATAAAAATATCCCTTGAAGGGAAAAATTGAATTTTAAATGAGTGTGGAGGCCTTTGAAAGTATATTGAGTAGGTTAGATGAAGGTTGGATAGGTGGATATAAGAAATAGAGGAAGTGTTCATGAAAGTATTAAATGAGAGGAAGGAATCTAAGTATAGCCAAGCCCAAAGAATTTATAGTGAGAGTGTTTGAATATTGAATGATAAAATTGTTAGGTTGTATGATAGTAAAGGTGATGCCAAAGCATCACCGAATACATATATAATCTATGTTGATAATAGTTTTGGCTAAGCTCTTGGCCTGCATAAATTCTAAGTAAATTTGAAGTAATGGTTTCATGAGTAAAACACCTCTAAAACTCAAAAATTAAACAATAAGGTCTAAAAATATTTTATTATATGGTAATAGATATTATAACTTAGTTCAAGTATCATTTGGTTGACAAGAGGTTTTAAATATTAGGAATAGGGATTTTTTTTTTTATGTACACCTAAAGAAGACCATTTTTGAGAAAGTTATGCATAAGGTAAGATGAGTTTTTGGTTGATTTGAGTTATAAAAACTTGGGTAAGGGTTAAAACATGTTAAAATTTTTGAAATAATAATATAAATATATATATTAGGAGCTACAAACAATATTTTTATAAATTAACCGATTGGAGCAACAACCAGGTCTAGAGACCTATAAACATAAAAAGATAGAATTTGAGAATGAAAGCTTAATATCTTAGAGAACTATAGTCGGTTGATTTATTATAAATATTTACACTTAAATAAATCATTTAGTTTTTATAAGACCTATTCAAAGTGTCTTAAATAATAATTATTCTAGAGAGTAGATCTAGGAGATTGGTGACTAGTTAAGAGCAGACCTAATGAGTTATTGACTATTTTAAAGGAAGATTGTTTGAGAATGGATTTTGAATTGAGTTAAGAAAAAGAGTGTATAATTTATGTTGGAATTTTTCATTATCTTAGATCATAATAATAGGATTTTTATAGCCTTGTTAAACATAGAAGATCAAGTTGTGCATTATCTGGTATTAGGGGGTTTTGGTAAAAGATGGATCATTCTCTCATGAGTTAATAATATATTTTAATTTAATAATGATTAATTTTATTATAATAAAGACATTATATTCAAGGTCAAGCATAATTTCATCTTTCAAGTTTAGCAAAGATAAAGCAGCAAAGATGAAGAAGTGGATTATGTACATAGTCACCAAGAGGAGTTTAGTGCAAAAGAGGTATTGATAGAGATTAATCAAGAGGTGAGGAAAAATATAAAGGAATAAGAATCATAGAAGGCATACAAGTATTATTCCTATTTTTAAGGAATATTCAAAAGTTATTAGATCTAGGTGAAGGTGAAAGATCAGATAACTTGCAATTATAGGTATTCAATTGAGAAATTTGTAAGGATTTATGGATGATTTTACATATTTGCATTATAAAAGTATGAAAATGATTGGGTATGGGATTTAATTTAAATCTATTTGTGTTAATGATCAATTGAAAAGCTGTAAATGGGTGATGACAAATGCAAAATAAATAAGAGTGTTATTAGTAATTTCCACTACACACAATCAAATAAAAACTTTAATTTAAAAAAATAAGGGAGATCCAAGATTTATAACATTAAAAAGAATAATTTTTTAATCCTCATTTGTGTACAACATTAAATATGATATCTGACATATAATAGTTTGGAAGATCAAAACAATACGATACAATAACATTTTAAATTAAAACTGAATATAAATTAAATAGATTACCATAATTCAAATAAAAATTCTAAAAAATTCATATAGGCACAAGTAGAATGTCAATAATACATAGATATCCATGATAAACATACAAAAAATTACATCTACCAACATAGTATCTAATGTCAGGTGAATGTCATATACACATATGTAATGACAAAAATACATAAATTGCCATATAGGCATACAAAAAAACACACCTCATGTAAGACATCATAATAATTAAATTGCCTCCTTTTCTTTGCTTTCCTCTACAAAGACTCTCCCTAGAATGACCTACTAGTAGATGACGATCCATTCAATGCCTTGCATTGTTCCAAGGTCTAACTACAGGTCCTATGCTCATAGCTAACTTGTAGCTAAAACATGTTCAAGTACAAGTATTGTTTCAAAATTAACATAAAATACATTCAGCCAATTGTTAAAAAATTAATTTTAAATGACAATAAAAATAATAATTTAGACATGCATTTACTACAAGCTTATGCTCATGTTAAATCTATTTTTTATGCTCAAATAAGTTAGTGGTAGGCTCAGCTATTTGAATATGCATCTAAAAAAGGGAAGAAACATGAGAAGTTTCTTTACTAATCATCTGACTTGGATTATAGAATGTCATAAGACAACCCTATATACATAATACATTCACATAAGTTATATTTTCTCTTATTATGTAGTAAAATTATTGAAACAAGTCTATTTTTACAATTCAAATATACAAGCTAATATATACATTTGTCAGTGCTTGTGTAGATGAAATTGCAATAGTAATGCCTATGTCTGTCTCAACTCACAGTGATGGAGGAGTGTCTAGTTTCCATGAATTTAATGTAAACAAGGTCTCACATACATTTATATAAAGTATAAAAAATATATATGGGAAGTTTTTCTTCTTTATTAAAACAAGAGTGTATTTAATAGTACTGTACTTGAATTTTGAGATCTTTGATAGATAAATTTAACTTAAAACTTACAAGGTAAATATACATAGACTAAATGTACATAGATCATAAGATTAACTCAAAATTTTACCTTTATATAAGTAAAAGGTGTCATTATAATAGAGGCAAATGCATTAGTGGATGGGTCAATAGATGGATCTAGAAATGTAAATAATGGTTGTATCAAATCAAATGTTAAAAATATTGACTATGACAATGAAGGCACCGTCACCTCCTAGGACATAAAAAATAACATATATATTATTCAATTTATATGTAAATTAATTTTTATCTAAATTAAATTTTCAAATATAACTTAAATTTAACATGACATTTATATAAAATATACATGCATCTATGTAGTGGTTGATGTCTACACACCAGATATGCATGCCAAAAACTCATCACTGATAAGTATATTATCCAAATATTTTAAACCACCAGTGTCATTTTTATTAGAAGGTTTAGTACATATAGTTCTACAAGAACTGCATGGATGGGGTGAGGTATGCACACTAGGTGGCGTATCTCTAGCATTAGTTTGTGAGAGCCTACTTGTATGATGAGTGAGTGTATCAATGATAAAACTAAGTACATACAGAGTGTCAATCTCCATGACCTATTGAATTACATATGGGATCTCAAGCTCAAGTGACTTTTATATACAAATCCTTATAATCCAATTAGGTGCATGATGTACACCTAGTTGATCCTATGCAAATCCTTTCCCTTGACCTTGAAACTCACTATAATCAAAATAGTTCAAAACATCATTAAGGACAAACTCAAAAGTAGTGTTTTCTCAAAAAAATACAATAGGACTTCATGGTTTTTACATAGTGGATAATCAAACACCATCTATCATCCATCTTATAAATTAGCTATGATTAAATTATGTTGGTAAATATGGATTGGAAAATGTTTGGCAATTACCAAAAATGGTATATTGGTGGTTGGGTTAATGAATAATGTGAAAATAGAGGCATTTGATACGTATTTATTCTTGACCTCAAGTGATGATAATTTATCAACATAATTTGACTTACAATTATCCTAATATAAAGCCCATCTATCACTTTGACTCATTATAGAGTCTATTTAATCTAATAATGTCTCTAAGGAATTAGATAGATAGGTGTGGTGGGTGTTCATGAAAGTGGGATACCTCATTCTCCCAATAAATTCTTTAATTTTATTTTTATTTTCCACAATGTGGTCAACTAGACTCCCCTGATTGTCTGGGAGATTTTATGGAAATATAAGAGGGTTAGGTGGAGAGATAAGAGGAGGAACAAGAGGGTTATGTAGAGGGTTAGGAGGCTTAGGCAAAATAATAAGAGGGATATCGAGATGGGCTTTTTAAAATAAATAAATTATGAAATAAATAATGAAAATTTAAAAAATTACTAAAATTTAGGGTTAACAAGTGTAGTTTTGTAATACTTACCTCTTCTATATGGTGGCATCATCAATTAGTGGACTCTTAGGATAAATTATTTAAAGGTTTAACCTCACTAGCATAAAACATGATTTCAAATTGGATGAAAGTGGGGAGAGAAAGAAAGATTGAATGCAAAATGAGAAAATTTTACATTTGGGTTTAGTTTTTTTTAATTATACAAGGAATGTGATTGCATTATTAACATGATCTCATTTTTTAATAATATGATCATGTTATGGCTTGGTAATTAGTGATCCATAATTTAAATAATGTGATCATGTTATTGAATAACGTGATCACATTATAGAAAATGTTCATGGAATTATCCCCAACTCTGTGCACTTACCCAAAGGTAAATCTATAGCTAAATAAGATTCTCCAATTTTTGTGGAGGAGCTAAGTTTCTGTAACTCTATGCCTCAAGAGGCAAATATCATTAAGACTAGTAGAGATGATAAAACTATTAGTGTTATTTTTAGTATAAACAGAACAATGATGAGAAGGATGTAGTCGTGGCAAACTAAGAAGGAGATCAATATTTGGTGGATCTTAAAGGTAAGAAGTATGGTTTTGATAATGTGAAGAATAGTTATTAGGAAAAAATTAATTCTTTGGTTAGTGGTGTGGATATGCATAATAGTTTCATGAAATGGGTGATGAAATATAATGATAACCTTAAATAAATTGTTGTCTAAATTCAAAAATAATTGAATGGTGGTAATTTCCATGGTAGTTGCGTTAGTAAGAATACAAAAGGATAGTCTAAAATTAAGTATATTACTAATAAAAAGTCTCAATTGAAGGATAAGGTTAATCAATAATAAATGGATAAGGCAAAGATCAAGGAATCACTACTACATCTTTAACCTATAGTGCATATAGGGATATGTGTGGCTAACTTGTGGCTTGCATACCTTTGATAGTATATTATTTCATTTATCTGTGTTATTATTAAGGTCAGCCTATGGAATAACCAAGGCTAAGTGTAGTATATATAAGAGGTATCAAGGTTGGTCTTTCATCATTATATTGAAAATTTTGATCTTGTTGCATTGTTGTGAATTTTGTCCCCTTGAAGCGGCTAAGTCATCATTATCAAGTATTATTCTCATTTCTCAATTATTATTATGAGCCTGATTATAGTTATCTTTATTATTTTTTATATTATTCTATTATTATGAAACATCTAAGTAATTTACTTAAAAGTGGTATCATAGCATCAATTGGGCCAATTTTTGCATCATTAGTTTCTCAAATCTAATGTTATGGAAATATGAAAATCCAAATAATAGAAAAACATAACTTATGATCAAGGGAGAATGTATTTTTTATGATAATATAGTATTATTCAAAGCCTTTTTTTAAATAAAATAATTTATAATATTTTTTTGTACCCTTGTGCAAGTTACTAGTGACTGAATTCATCTCAGTCATACAATCACAATGGTATAATCCATTGGTATACTTTTTTTGAGCCCAAAACCTAGAATCCTAAGATTTTTGCATATTAATAATAACACTTATGGATGTGGTAAGGGTTAAGACACTCCAAAATCTCATCACAAGGATGACATAGAGTTCATAACTTTTTAGCCATCAATTTTTAAGGCAGTTAAACATAGTTTGATATACAAATAATGTTGAGGAAGGGTGATGTTGATGTATGAAAAGGGGAAATTGATTATCTAAAGTATCAGTTTTTGATGATGAGTGCTTATTTGACATCTATTGTAACTCATCTTTCATAAAATAATCCTCCAAATCATGTTTGCCACTCAAAATAATCACAACTCTAATATTGTTTCAAATCACATGTTGTCTAAAGAGGAAGTGTGAAAGTTTGATGGTAAAGATCCACTAAATTATCTCAATCAAATATAACATTTATTTGATTTACATTAGACACCATGTGCAAAAAAGGTGATCATGACATACCTCTATCTTGAACTTAATAAGTTCATTTGATATAGTTAGTTGTGTGCTTAAAATAAGAAGCATGTTCCCGTTACCTAGTTGGTGTTTAGTGAGGACCTAAAACTACACTATAACAATGATTTATCACAAAAATACTTCATTCAATTAAAAAAAAATTGATAGATAGGTATTATTAAGGATTATATTCAAATTGGAGGATGTGCCCCAACTATATAGAACTCAATAAGCACACCATTGAAGATAAGTTCTTTATTCCAATCATTGATGATTGTTTAGATGAATTATGTATGGTGTTGTTTATTTTACCAAACTAGATCTTAGTTATGGGTATCATCAAATTTTAATCAAGGATAAGGATATCCATGAAAAATATTTCATAACTCATGAAGGCCATTATGATTTTATGATCATGCCTTTTGGTATCACAAATGTGAATGTGACCAAATTAGGGATCTATGTATGATATTTACAATGCTTACAAGACATTGAAGGCTCTCTTATAGATTTCAAGTTTTTGAAATTGAAAATAGACTTGGTAAGGGTAAGGTTGTCAAGAATAAATAGTTTCAAGCAATTACTATAGATTAAATTTATGTTTCTACAAAAAATTCATTAAAATTAAATACCTATGGTTTTACTACCACCGTATAGATGCCTAATATTTCAAGTGTGACAAGACCATATTTATATTTATCATTAGCTTGAGTGGTGTCTTCACTATCAATCTTCTTCTCTACCTCATCAACTTCATAAAATCATACATTTAAATTATTGGGATGGATGATGAATGGAGAGAAAATCATGTTTTGGAATTCATTTAGGGACACTGAAGAAAATGACATAGGGATAATTTTTCCCATTATAAAATATCTATGTAAATTTGAATGAATTTTAATAAAACAATGTGGTGGTTAACATCTAAAATCTTCATCTCTTTTTTATTTAAATTTTATAATTCTCTTTGTTTTTGTTTCAATATTTACTAAAATAATTATCCATATTAGCACCATCCATGATTTATATTAACTAGAATTAATAACCATTTCACCTATTTATTTTCTATTCGAGATTGAATGTCCACCAGACATCACATCTTGTTCATTGATCAATATTTCATTCATTATAAATTAATGGCTTGTAACATTTAAATTTTGATTATTGAATTTGCATCATTATAGGTTTATCTATTTATGAGTCTATTACTTTTGTCAAATCTATGAATTTGGATCGTCTATATGTCTTAATCATGTAATCTCTAAATAATAGAGTTATAATGTTCATTTTTTTATATTTGTTTCACCCTATAGACTCTGTAGATGTGTTAAATCTTTATGATTGGTTTTCACATCCTCCTATATCCAGATAATTTACATATTCACATCTATCATGTCCTCATGTTGAAATCATATGTAGTGTGTCTTCTTCAAGCTCCAAGTTTTTATCTAGTTTTACATTTACCTTGTTTACTTAGAGTGATGCACATGGTAACTTATGATTGATTTACAGTCAAAAAGTGTCTCCAAACATTCAAATGTATATGTTCATTGTCTATAGATCTATTATATTTTCATATTTTATTTTATCTTTTTTCATGTCGACATCTTTTTTGCTACGCTTAATTCACAAACATATCATCATCATATCCCACAAAGTATTAAAACACACATAACTATTTTAAATAAACTTTCAATATAAAAGTGAACACATGTGGTGATAAAAATGAAATCATGGAATCGTGGAATCTCCCAGAAGACAAATTAATATTTAAATTTAAAGTGGCCAAAATAGATACATTAGAATTTGGACTTTATTTTAAACTATTGGTTAGGTCTATTTGACACAAATGTTGTGATGTGATATGGCGAATAAAGTGTGAATCTGTAATTAGGATATGTGAATGTCTTTTTAAATTAATATCAAGTTTCAAAATGGTACCTATGTATATGGGATGATTTTGAGTCCAATTAATGTGATCTAACCAAGACTAAAAATAGGTCTCTATGCAAAATGAAATTTCAATGTACTATTAAAACCTTGATAAAATTAATTTAAAAGAAAGAAGTTTTAATTTCTCATTTTAGCCTTTTGACCTAGTATAAAATATTGAGATTCCAAAATTGAGATGAGAGGGATTCAACCAATGAAATTTAAATCTCAATTAAGGATTAAAAAACAAATGTTTCCACTTCTAAAAAATAAAATGTAGTGTGTTCCTCACAATAGAAACCATATAGTGAATGGATAAAATATCAAATGGGGTAAATGGAAAATGAAATAAAAGGTTCAAAATGAAAATTGGGGCACTAGGCACTACATGACGGTTCATATTATTTTTTTATCTGTAATAAATGTCTTGTATTTATGAGTGGATATTATGGCTATGAAAATAAAAATGGATACATCTATACTAGATAATGTGACCATATTAGGGCTAATGGATCAAGATGAGCACTTTTTGAATGCATTCATTTCCATCATTTATTACATATTTTTTCATTGTATAAATGTTTTAATGGGAGAAATGAATGTAATTTTGAAATGTGATTGAAGATATAAAATGGGACATAATTTTTACCATTGATCCAAAGATCATACATATCCTAGATATGACAAAAGGTCCTTGTACCTAACATGAATGTTGTTATCTAACCTATACATGCTTATACCACATTGTACCTTAATAAAACAATCCTTGTTGAATTTATTGGACCAAGGGAATGTGGATTAAATATAGACTTAATAAAATATACCTAACATTAAGCATTCATATGTAATAAGGACTTTTATGTAACCCATTTTGAAGACTTGGATTTTTAGATTTTCCTTGAAATCCAAAAATTATAAATTTATAAAATCGCATTCTTGCCAATCTAATTGGCTTGAAATGAGGTGAGTTTGGATATATGACATTTAGGGATATTCTAGGAAGTTCTCTTACCCAAAATTAAGATCTCCAAATATTTTTTTGCAAGGAATTAGAGTTGCAACCATGGAGTTGACACATGTCCCTTCCTGAGTGGTTGTAAAAAATTATATAGATATATCTCCTATTTTTTATTGTAGGATAATTTGGGGAGTTTGTAGATCAGGTTTACAAAAACTAAAATGAAAAATAAGTGAAGAAGAATGAAATATTGTCCTTATAGTACTTGAGGTGGGTTTTATACCTTTTATTGGCTTAATAATGTGCATAAATTATCAATTTTATGAGTGGATGACCCTAATATAGGGTTGAAAATGGATAAGATTGGAAAGGGGCATAAGTGGAACTTGGGGCCTTTAAAAGGTTGCTTGATAGTTCCTCTAAGCTTGGGAGGTGAAGCTTAGAACCTTGGGGGTTACTTTCTAGCTTTTCCTTCCTTCAACTTTATTGGAGGTTCACATTTGTTAAGGCAATGTTTGTGGATTATATATTATGTAAAAGTGTTTCTTTCTTAGATTATAATTTTTCTTCTCACATTTTCTTAGTTGATTTCTATTTAAATTAGTTATCCAAATTAAATCCATAAATGTTTATATTTCTTCTTTACATTTGTATTTTAAATATTTATGTATTGGTCTTTTAGAAAAATTATCTAAATTAGAGAATGATGGTCATAAATTCTTGAAGACATCATATGGTTAAAAGGTGAGCGCCTTCCTTTCTTTCTATTAGGATACAAGTAGATGCAAAAGCTTAAAATAACTATAGGGAAAAACAATTAAATATTGTTGCTTGGTGGATGGAAAAAAGCATGTTTTACTTTTACTTTCACTTTTACAAAAGAGAAATAAATATACAGTTGTGTCTCAAAGAATAAAATAGATGTGTTCCTTATAATAATTTAATTAGGTACGTAGTGAATGCTATAAAGGATTATTTATTCGAAACAAGGATTAGGTCCCTATATAGTTGTTTATATATGTATTGTTTCTATAAGTACTGATTTTTTATTATGATAAAAATATTATGGTTTAATTCTTTGGATTATTCAATGTAAATAATTTGCTTATCCTTATAGAAAAGGACAAGAATTGAGCAACCTTTTTATGTACTCCTCAAGTTATATTCTGGTTGATATGGGTTTTAGTAAAAAGAAGCCACCTATCATTCATTGCGACAATCAGGGTGTGTTAAAACTTGTGAAGAATCTTATTTATCATAAAATAATAAAGCACATAGAGATCAAATATCACTACATTTGAGAACAAGTTTTAAACCACCACATCCAACTCCAATACTGCCCTACATATGCACATATAACATTTATACTCACCAAATCCCTTAGAAAGGTGAAATTTGAGCTGTTTAGGGGGTACATTTGTAAAAATAATATAATAAGCGGAGAATGACAGCATAGCATAGTTTACATATATTACATTATTTTTTTAGACTCTTGTATTTTCTAGACGACTCCTCCAGATAATGACGCCTCCTCCATTTACGGATGTTGGTTGTCTTATTTATGGAGATTGGATCATGTATATATAGAACTGTAAACATTCGTTCTAATCAATAAGAAATACAGTTTTGTTAACATTTCCCATGAACCAAGGGCCTCCTAACAACATAATTGAATAACTCTGTTGATTAAATAAGGAAATAAGAAACAAATCTTTGATTAAACATGGAGATTTCACTGTCATTTGAACTTCTACTCCTCATTTGAACTTCTATTCCTTGTTAACCAAATCTGAAGTTGTCAATATTGGTTCTTCTTCATTGAAACTTTCCTATCAAAACATTTGACCATCTAATTTGAGATCGATCTACAATAATCTCAAGAATTCTTAGAAAGACAACCCCTTCCTCCACTATAGCATTCAAACCATACGTCCCGACAATGACACCCGCTGATTTCTTTCCGGCTACTCTATCTGCCCATGAAAGATCAGAGAAAGTAACCTTCTTCCCCGGGTCTAGATGGCCATCCTCTATCTGAGTGTCTTCATTCGAATTTCTTTTGGCTCCTTTTTCCTCCAGCCATTTGTTGAAAGAACTTCAGCAGTCATGGATCTGATGCTATCTGTCTTGCCTACGGCCCTAGGGTCTTCAATCCATTTCCCGCAGTATTCAGACCCCCTGGTTTCCGCTATAGTGCGTAAAGCCGTTTCGGAATTCTTTCCGAGCTTTCCTATCTGCCACCCCTTGTTCGATTATCTTACACTCCAGGTATGCCTTCGCTTCGCATCAATACCTGCTTCAGATCTGTCGGGATCATCATGATCTCCGTCGTCCTGATCCCCTCCAGGGTTATCTGCCCAACACCAATTTTGAAATTTGGTCTACTCTCCATTCGATCAAATGATATTATTTCAGGGCCTGGATATTATTGCTATTGGATAAATTTCTAGTTTTCAAATAACAGAAGCCACAATCAAGAAAACAGTGCCGCTACTTTTTTTTCCCATTCATATTTGCTACATGATTTAAAACCTTATCGGCAAAATTAGCATCAAATTTCTTAGCTTCATGACTTTGCCAAACATATTTTACCAATTCCTCTATACTGATGTGACCAATTTTGATTAAATGTATAAGTTACTCTTGTTCATTTTATTTTCAATGTATACGGATGAATATTAATTTTATTATCTTTTATCATTAAATTAAGGTGGAGGGTAATTGCAGAATAGTCGATAAGGCATTAAATCCTTAAATGTGTAAGTAAATTTTGAATGATGCAACACATTTGAGTTAAATATAAAAAAGTCATAAATTTCCACCTTATGATCATTCATTCAGATTTTGACTTTTTCAATAGAGTAGTTAGTAAATTGAGTTTTGTTATTACTACTTAAACAATAATTGATGTTTTTTTTTTTTTTTTTTCCCTAAAAGTGTTCTATATTTTAGATGTAATAATAAATGATATATTATGATTCGAATTTGGATTAAATAATAGAGATGCTGCGATATAATCCATGAGTAATGTCGAGGTTAAATTCATCATCAAAATAAATATAATACCAATTCAATACAGTGAAAATTATCAACCAATTATTTTATTAATAAGTATAAAGAAGTGAAATGGTGTTTTAACCTTCACGGAAAGAACCCATCACTGGTTTTATTTATATGCGAAATATAGACAGTCAACCAGAATATGCTGTTTGATCCTCTGACCCTAACTTAGTCTCGCCATGTTTTATTAGGAAAAGGGTTAGAAAAGATTAACAGTCAACAAAAGTGAAAGTAGTATAGAGATGCCCAGCGTTATATCCAGCCTTGTTACTGTCAATAGCATTGAATGCTTCAGTTTCCAAATCAAGCCCGCCGTTTGAGCACTGGTCTAAAATGCGCACTTTTATGCTTTCCGCTGTTGAAGGGTTTGTCACCTGCACTCACAGTGTAAACTCCATTAAACATACATCAATTTATCTTATTAAGCCAAAGGTTATTTATGAAGCATCCAACTGCTTACTTGTAGGCATTTTCCGCACAGGGAAGGTCCCATAGGACCGCCTGCTTGAGCACAAAACGCAGTCCATTTGTACTGCCGTCGCCACTCCAAGGATTGGTCAGAGTCATATGTAGCGCAATAGAGCCCGTCTAACGCATAATTCTTGGCTGCGGGGTTATTATCGGTGTAAGTGGTGTACACATTGGTCTGCGTCTGTGCCAAAACGGAGCCCTGAAATACAAGCAGCAGGCAAAATAAAATGAAAATTGCAATGAAAATGTTATGGCTGCGTGGTACTATTTATATGGACGCAGCAGGTGGGTCAATTGGGTTAGGGTCGTTTGCGTGATCGCTTTTTTTTTTGCAAGGACCGGCGACCCTTCCTTCACATCCGCCTTAAAAGTCGGACAAGAAGAGTTTAATATAAAAGCAATCACTCACAAAGGGTGCCAAATTAAGAAAACGATTGAACACGTTATTGACTAAAACTACCCGTAACTACTTAATGGACTATGTTATTTTCAAATGTCAAACTCTATGTTAAAATCAACAATTAATTTTTCGTTAATAAAAGTGGTTCCAAACGTCCACACCAAAACCGTTTTAAGTTATATTTAAAATTTCTACCATTCATGTTATTGAAAATAAATAAATAAACAAATTTAGATTATATTTTTCAACCTCCAAAGATCAATATTGATCTTGCCTGATATTTGTATTTGTTCTTGTTTTTAGAAGTTATCTTTTTTATCTATTAATGAAAGACTTTATATTCAGATTTTTTTTTTTAAATCTTTTTGAAAAAGAATTATAAAATAAAATAAATTTAATTATTAAATTAATAATATGTTGAATCTTCTTAAAATGTAGTATTTGATTAGTTTTTATATTATTTATTCTAAACACTTTTATAATGTAGAAATGATTTTACACTATATCTATTTATATAAGTAATTTTTTATTTTCAAAATATTTATAACATTATCTTATTTTATTTTAAATAAGAAAGAGATATATAATTCTTATATTATAGAAATTATGAGTAATTTGTATATTTTTTATTTTTTTTCATAGATATTTGAAGATTTTAAGGTCCCCCATTCTCAATAAAGATCACATTAAAATAATACACGTTTATTTCAAAGGAAAATTTACAAAAGAAAAAATAAACATAACCTAGCTATACTAGCCCAGACCCACTGAGGGTAGAACAAACAACCTCAAAGGAGACAAAAAAGACTCAAAGAAACCTTAAGAAAATGAGAGCAAAACAATTCAGCCAAAAACCAAAAAACCAAGTGAAGGAGCACCATGGAAACAAGGCACGGGGGAGAGAGAAATCTTAGGGGGGGGACTCCATATCCCTATCCTTGAGCCTAAAAAAATGACTATTGGTCTCCCAAAGAATCCAGTGCTCTAGCCTCCACTACATCCCTTCCATCGTGCCCGTCCACCACCTCCTCGACCCAGGCTCAAAGACATTAAGATAGAATCTAAATGAACCTGTATAGCACTAGACACAACCCACCTAGGAGGGGCCTCGACACTAGAATAATTCATAGGGGATCTTGTAGGGACTGGGATTAATTGGCCACCCCCATAAATGTTATGTAAAAAATGCACTTCAGCCAAAACCTGAGAAGAGATTTTTAGACCCATGATAGCAAAGAGGGAGGGGAGAGAAGCCGGTAAGGAATCCGCATCCAGTCGTGCTACCATCCTCCTACCCACCAAAGGAGATTGAAGGAGTTTGTTCTAGTCTTTAATAAAAGAAAAATCCAGACATAGTCATTCTTCCAACCCACGAAATAATGAAAGGGGGATTAAACCAAAGTTTTCAACATCGAAGAGAGGAATAGAGTTTTGGGTTTTGGATGGTCAGCCATCAATGTCCTCATTCCACCTGACCCTATATGGTGGATTGATTAGTCTTTCCACCACCTCTCTATCCAAGTCCTTATCATCTGAATCCAAAGGAAATTGGAAATGAACAAAGAAGTGAGATCAGAGTTAACTTTGACATGAAAGGTTGTCTTAAGATAAACCATACCAACAATTTCTTTGATACCCTCCAAAACTTGACTTGACTAAATGATAAACACTTTTTTTATCCTAGCCTCACTCATGTTGCCCTCAAATGACATATCTCTTTTTTATGTTCACACCTTGGTTAATGGCTCACTAATAGCAATCAGCATGGTGTGTTCTATTTTAAACTAAAACCTAGTTTCAATGCCTAGTGCTGGTAACGAGGAAGAATACCTCATTGTGTACTTGTCCTCTTTGTGGTTATCAACTTTGTCGTAAACTTTTTATTTATTAATGCCTTTGACCTCTCTTCCTTGTTTTATGGGTTGTTTACCTTTGTTATATTTTGTCTAGTCTTATCCTAGATCATCATGGAAACACCTCCTTATTTCTAGGAACCAATTATGATTTTGAATTGATTGATTATTTTATTATATATAATGTGGTGAAGAAATGAAACATATTTGTATATGTATTAGTGTTTATGTGAGTTACATCTAGCTTGATACAAATATTTTTGGTAAATATTCCTGAACAAAAGAGAATAACAGGAGATAAGTGCTTAATTGGGTTAAGATTTTACCAATCTTGAATAAAATATTTTATACTAATTGTTTTCTTTTTAAAGAATTTAGAGTGTTATTATCTCTTTGTTTTATATATTTTTGAACTCTAAATGGTGTTTTTAATATAAATTTAAATATAAATTATTTGATTAGTTCATTTACATGTTTAATTACTTATAGAAATCTGATCATAAGATTTATTTTTGTATTTTAGTTGGTGTAGGTGCTAGTTGTGATGTAGTGTAACAAGCATAGTTACACTTGTACTTGAAATTTCCTTCGTATTTTAATTTTATCTTAGTTTTATATATTCGTTCTCATTTTAGAAAGAGTAAATAGTTTTGTCTTAGACGTAATTGATCAAAACTGTAAAATTAATACATATTCATAGTTATGTGTGATTATGTTTAACTCAGTGATTAATATTGTATTTTAGATGAGTTATTGATGTAAAAAAAGTGGAAATCATTATATTTTTATATATTTTTTGATTTATGCATTGATTAGTTAACTTAAAAGATTACAACATGATTTTACTTTCTCAACATAAAATTGAAACTTGTACTAATGTTATTTTAGTTCAGATATGGCTAGATGCAAGATCATTTGATCTAACGGCATGAGGAACCTTTCAAGTAGTTGTCTTGTGATGTAATCAAATAATGAATCTTTTTGATATTTTAATAATCTATAACATTTTTTTTAAAAAAATCATCCTTGAGATGACACTACAAGTTTTGGAATTACCTTGTACTTGATTTGTACTTGTTATATATAATTATCATGTTAGTTAGAAAATATTATTTTGTAGTGGATTGAAAGTTATCTTAACCTATTTTAAAGTTGTTAATTAGCTGATAAAATTTATAATGATTGAACCTAATCGTTCCCTCTAAATGATATAGATACCTTCATTAACTTAAGCAATTTGGTGTACCTAGCATGTGTGGGTTAAGTGAGCCTTGAGTATTTGTCATATCCATGGTTAGTAGAGTTGATATGATCTTAGTATCTTAACTCTCATTTCGGAATCAATAAGTTTGATATTGGAACCAATAAGTTTGATCTTAGTAAGAGTATCAGTTTAAAACAAGTCTTGAGTCAGCTAACTTCAAACAAAATATAATCAATTTAGAAGTAATTAATTATTATTGATTGGAAGTGGATTTTTTTGTAACCAAGTTTTGTATAAGGGTTTCATTAGCTTTATATTATGTAAGGAACCTTCTCTTAGCTTCATTTTAATTTTTTTTAATTTTTACTGGTCCTTGTCAAATGATCATATTTTTTATATTTCTATGCAAATCTTCCTAAGTTGGCTCAAAAATAAACTTAGTTAAAGTAATGAACTGATGGTTTTCTAAAAGCTTGATATTAAAACCTACTTCTATATCATAAGAGAGTCTAAAACAAAAACCATTTCATTTTTAATTAATCATATGTCTATTTATGAACCCATTTCTAAGTGATGCTAGCTGAATTTTCCATGTGATGTTCTATTTTGGCTATGCAAAGTTGTTTCAAAATACTTTGTCAAAAATAACTAGATAAGACATGTAGTAAAACTATATGTTGTTAATGATGGTTTTTACCTTTAAATTTATACAAATTATTTTATTAGTTTCCAATAATTTTACTTTTTTTAGTAGTTCAATTTCAAAGCCAATTTATTCCAAAAATTACCAAGCAGGATAGTTTTTTGCATTAAACCCCATTTGGAACACTAAGTTATTTTAGCATTTAAATTGATAGAGATTATTTTATTAGGTTCTTAGTGGTATCTTGAAGATAGTATAATACATAATAACTTTTATAAATGCTTTTTACATCATGGGGGTATTTTTACCATCACCATTTGATAGGTGATTTAACAAAATCAAGACTTGACTATGAGGTGTGCTAGTCAAGTCTATATGCCTCATGATTGGGTATGGATGGTTTTTATTGAATAACATATTATTAGGTAGTATGATGATGATATTTAGTTTGATAAAATAATAGATTAGTTGCTTGCTTAGTTTTATTGTGCTTTTAGTCATAATTTATTGTGTCACCATATCAATGAACCATTGATGGTTTCCATTCCATATTACTAAGGACAAGCTTTACTATTGGTTTCATTAGTATAAACTATACTTGATATCCTTTGAGTATCAAATTCAAGTTTAGTGTTACAAAATAATTCTAGTTTAATAGACACATCTTAGTCATAGCTAGCTTCTCATACGCCTTGATGTATCTCCTATATGAAGATTAAAGGTGAGAAACTATGTAGTAGGTGACATACATTGAATGTCAATGTGTTCCTTTAACGTTGCCTTGCTAGTGGATGTGACTTTATAATATTGTATGACCATAGTGTGGATGTGTGTGGAGGGGTTAATAGTTGAAGCATTTACTGGTGTGGAGTTAATGTTATTCAAGAAGAAAGAAATAATAGTGTTTTAAGGGTTTATTTGGAGTGAAATTTTGGGTGTTACATTTATTAAATTTTAACCATAAATTTATATCTCTTTAAATTGTGACTGTTTTAATCTTATTTCTATTATTAGCCCTAAAGGGTACAATATTAGATTCACTTTTCTTTAGCTAATTATTAATTCTTGATCTCTCAACCAATGAAATTGCATCAAGTGGCATGCTAAACAATATGTGAGTATTTGCATGGATAGGTTGCAATTTATTTAATTAATAACATATAATATTATTTTTCCTATAAATTGTTTGGGTGAAAATTTTATACATTATTTCTACCTTAAAATCAATCAAGGTAGTTAATTCAAGTGTGAATCATTGACATTGTTAATCCCAGGCTATGTATTGTTAGTCATGATGGATTAATTTAATATCATCAATTCTTAGAGTGAGAGTCCATAGTGAAGGATAGTAGATGGTCTATTTTTAATGATTTAAAATTGGTGAATTAATAGAAGATAATAAGGTTACAAATTGATTAAACAATAATTCATATAATTTCATATAACTTTCTATGTTTTCTTTGATGATGCTACCCCTTCCTTATACCAGTTACTTAAGTAGTTAGGCGAGCTCAAAATATCAATCAATTTCTTTTGAAGGTAGATAAAGATGTGACATATTTGTTTCCCTATCTTGGGTAGGAAACCACATCTTAAAGGATTTGGGGTCAGATATAGTCTTTGATATGCATTTATATTATTTATTCCAACACCTCTATAATGTAAAAATGATTTACACTATATCTAACTATTTTTATAATTAAAATTTGACCTTCAAAACATTTATATCAATATCTTATTTTATTTTAAATAACAAAGAGATACATGATTATTATATTATGTAAATTATGAGTAATTTATTATTATTATTATTATTATTATTATTATTATTATTATTTCTTTTTTTCTTTTTTTTAAAAGATAATTGAGATTTTTAGGGTCCCTCACCTACAGTAAAGATTACAACAAAATAATTCCCATTTACCACAAATGAAAATCTACAAGGAAATAAATAAAAAAATTAGTTATACTAACCTAGACCCACCCAGGGGAGAACAAACAACTTCATGGAATATAAAAAAACTCAAATAAGCTTTACAAAAAAAGAGAGAAAAATAGTTTAGCCAAAAAACAAAAAACTAGCAAGTGAAGGAGTACTTTAGACACAAGGACATGGGGAAGAGAGAAATATTAAGGAGAAACTCCATACCCCTATTATTAAGACTAAAATAATGACTTTCAATCTCCCAAAGAATACAACATTCGATACTCTACTGTATTCTTTTTAGTGTGCCCATTCACCACCTCTTCAATCACTCTCCACCACACAGGCTCAAAGACCTTAAAATATAATCCAAATGAGCCTACATAGCACTAGACATAGTCTATATGGAAAGGGGATAAATAGCAAGACCATTCACAAGGGATATTATCAATGGTTGCATTAATTAGCCACCCCAATAAACCCTGTGCAAAAAATGCACTGCACCCAAAAACCAAGAAGGGCTCCTTAGACCCAAGATAGTAGAGAGGGAGGGGAAAGGAGCATATAAGGAATCCACATCTAGCTATGCCACCATCCTCCCACTTTCTAAAGGAGATTAAAAGAGTTAGTACAAGTCTTAAACAAAATACAAAACCACACACAACTGTTCTTCCATCTCATAAAATACTGAAAGGGGGATCAAACCAAAGTTTTCAACACTAAAAAATGGCATATAAGTCTAACTTTTGGATAGGAAGCCATCAATGGACTCATTCCACCTGACCTTATACTATGGCTTGGTCAATCTCTCCACCAGCTTCCTATCCAATCCCTTATCATTTGAAGACAAAAATAAATTGGAGATGAATAGAGAAGTGAAATCAGAGTTAACTTTGACATAAAAGGGTTTCTCAAGATAAACCATATCAATAATTTATTTAACAACCTCCAAAACATGGCTTTATTGAATGACAAACACTTTCTTGATCCTATTCTCACTCATGTTGCCCTCAAATGTCATATCTTTTTATTCTCCCACCCCAATCAATGGTTCACTAATAGTGATTTACATGGTGCATTTAATTTGAAACTAAAACCCAATTATAATTCTTGGTGCCAATAATGAGGAATAAATGAATGCACACTATAGAGGAAGAATGGATCAATTAATGTCATTTTCCTAGCCCATGCCACAATCCATGGGGAAGGACTTCGATCATAAGGGAACATGCCAAAATCAATTAAAAGAATCAATGCCAAATATTTCATCATTCCCCTTAATCAATCATAAAAGGATTTGAAGGTTATAAAAATGACGGAGGAACCTCCGACCAAGGCCTCCAAGAATTATCAATTTTGATTTCTTCAACCTATGAGATTTCATGGTTGGCTAATAAATTCATAGTTGATTTAGAATCTTGATAATAGCGTGAAGGCCCTAAAGAAAAAAATGAATTCAAGGTTTCTCAAGCATGTCTGAGGATATTTTCATTGTGCCAAGTGAACACCCTTTGATTTCTCAGGGCTTGGATCAAAATTAAGGAATCACCTTCAAAGATCACCTTCTTAATGTTGTATTGGTCCACCAAATCAATCCCCAAGGTAAGTATCTAAGCCTTAGCATTATTATTGGTCTCGTTAACCAATTTAAGAGAAGGGGAATGAATGAGGGACCCTACACAATCCTTGATGACACAACCAACCCTTAAAGCACCAATATTTTCCCTTGTGACCCCATCAAAATTTAGCTTACATAAACTTGGTGGAGGTGGGATCCAATCTGAATGCACATTTCTTATAACCCATTCTCTATAAATGCTAGACCCATTAATGGAGGATAATTTGTGTTAATTATTTATATTAATAAAAATTATAAATTTGAAGAAAGTATTAAAAATAATAAAAGTATCTAACAAAGTTTATTTATTATAATTAATAAAAAATTAAAATATATAAAATATAAATATAATAATGTTAAAATAATAATTATTTTAAAATAATAAAAAATAAATTTTAATAAAAAATAAAATTTTAATGAGAGAAATTTATTATAAATATAATAAAAGTTTTAAATTATCTGATAAAAATATGAATTATAATATTCATTTTTTATTAAATTGTATTTTTAAATTATATTTATTATAATTAAATATAATAATTTTAACTATATTTTTATTTTAAAAATAATAAATTTTTAATATTTTTTAATAAGGTTTAAATTTTATATGGAACAAAACTAATTAATTTTATTTGATAAAGTGAAATATAGGTTTAGGAAGACCTTAAAACCATGATAAAAGATATAATAATAAATCTCTAAAAGGGTGCCTTAGTAGGCAACCCATGAAAAACAAAATAACCAATAGGAAGAAAAACCCCTACCACCAATAAAGACTAAACAGGAAATAGAGAGCCTTCTACCAAATTTATACTTTTACAAAACTTTTTCACAAAAAAAGTAAAATAATAGCCCTCTTATGAGAGCCATGTGGGACTAAACAATGTATAGGTAGATCAACATATCCAAAAAAAAACAATTCATGACCTACCACTATCATCCGTGAAACCTCTTCATAGCCTACATCAGGCCTTGCCTACCATAGAACTTCTATTCTAGCCCCCTTGAATGGAGGATCATGTTGGACTCATGTCTTCTACCATTTTTCTTCCTTCGCATTCTTTTCCACTCTCCCTTTGTCTTTTGCATATTTTGTGGCTAATGGTATTAAATTTTCAAAAGATTCAAAGGGCTAATATTTGTCTTTTGTTAAAGCAACATCTAATGAATCTACCCTTGATGTTTCAATCTATATATTAACACCCCTAATGATAATTGGAATAAGGGCTTCCAATATTGATTCTAACTCCCTCTCTTCCAAAGTGGACATGGGTTAGCCTAGGAATCACCCTTTGTGTTTGGAGAGTCAACATGGTCATCATTTAGAGTAGGAGGCTCGAGCTCATCTAAAGATGAATCTGAATCATCATTCTCAAATTTAGGAACACCTATAGTGAGGCAGGTAGGGCAAAATTCTAACCACTACGAAGTTTCATTCTTCCTTATGAGGTTTCTACAATCTTTAGTCAAATGGCCTATGTTAAAGTAACTATGATAGTGGAATAAAAAGCCTTCATAGTCAATGGGTTATGACCATGAGTAGTTGCCTACTTGTAGGACAAATTTTTATGGTAGATCCTTTGAGATGTCAATATTGAGTAGTGTCTAGGTTCATTTGTAAAAATTTACCCAGGGAGTTACCTATGACTTTAAGACTATAATCAAACCAAAACTAGAAATGGAGGTATGGTAGGTTAATCTAGATAGGTCTTTTATTCAGAGGTTCATTAAGAGGTTTAAAGAAGGGGGTCAAGGGTAGAGATTCAAACTCTAGAACTAACTTTGGATCAAATCTTTATCCTTACTATAGTAAAAAATAACAATAAAAAAACTCTTTACATTGGGATAAATCTTGAACCTACCTTATAAGATTGGTTGCTAGTTTTTCGATATCTAGGCATTGAGGTCTTGGATTTTTGGCTAGAGATTCATGAATCTACAATTGATTCCATTAGACATAAATAAGTCTTCATGGGTGAGCACCTCTTTAGTCTCCTCCTCATTGAAGATCACCATTGTAGTGGAAAGAGTGGGATTAAGAGCCTTATGCGAAGTTTTAGGCATCCACTTGGAGGCCACCTCAACAAAATATGTTGACTTTGGCTTATGACATTTCTAGCCATGTCTTCTAACCCCATGAATTAAAATCCCCTATTGATGGGGTAAACAATATTCATAATTGGCTCCTTGCTTTTAATTGAAACTTTCACCATCATATGATGTAGAGTTCTTGGAAAAGCCTTGGTTGAGCAAGCCCTTTCAATAATGTGACCATTTAAAATATAGGAACCCTTTTCTACCCATGTTCCTTCCTTGAATAGATATGAGCAGGAGGATGGGCTCCCTGAGAGAGTGGTAGGAATAAATTATAACAATTGGGCACTACCTGAGCCAGACAAAGGAGAAATAAATTTTGAAATTTTAATTGGTGTGAAATGGAACTATGGAGATATTTGATCTAATCAGTCATTTTTAATCTCAATCAATAAATTACTTTAGATAAATTACCTTATAATTTATTAAATTCAATTGTAAATTTAGAATTCTCTTTAAATTATGATTTATTTATCATATTTTTGTTATTAGTCTTGCAGGGTACACTATTGGCTTCATTTTCTTTAATTTATTAGTAATCCTTACTCTCTCATCCAATCAAATTACATCAACTACCGTGTTATAACATATGTGGGTATTTTTTCATGGGCAAGTTGAAAGTTATTTAAGTGATAACATATAATATTATTTTTCCCATAAATTGATTGGGTAAAAAGTTTATATGTTCTTTCTACCTTCACATCAATCAAAGAAATTAAATCAAAGGTAATCATATTCATTGTTATTCCTAAGGTGTGTTTTTAGTCATGATGGCTTGATTTAAATATTGTCAATGCTCAAGCTATGAGTCTATAGTATAGGGTAGTACAAGGTCCATTTTAAATGATTAAAACTTGGCAAATAAATGGTAAGTTCATAATGTTACATAATCAATTACATAATAATTCATGCAATTTTCTATAACTTTCCATGTTTTATTTGACAGTGCTACCACTCCTTGAGACAAGCTACTCGGGTAACTAGGCAAGCTCAAAATATCAATTTCAATTATTTCTAGTAGGTATATGAAGACTTGACATATTTGCATCCCTTTCTTGGGTAGGAAACTTCATCTACAAAGGATTTGGGAGTGGATACTTCCTCCAAATGTAACAAATGAATCACCCTAAATAACAATAAATTGAAAGCCAAGAAAATGGCAAGTTTAGTCCTGGATTTGAATTTATTGCTTGACTAGGTTAAAGAATTTGTAGCTCAGTAATTTAAATCAATTTGATGTATTTTTTTTTGTGGTTATGTAGAGGAATTGTGTTACATGGCCTTTTAGCAATTTGGCATAATTTTAACTCTCTTTTGGCTAATATAAGGCTATCAAATGTGTCAAGCCATTTACATGCTAAGATTATGTTGAATTATTTAGTTAGATTATTTGTAACGGTAGGTATTCTTGTATTCATCATGAATTTTAAATTCTACCTTTTTAAAAATGAGTGTATTAGTTCAATCATTTCCACTTAACAAGTAAAATAATATAACTATGTTTATGTTTCTTATTTCTACAATCCTATAAGTTATTTTTCTTATTTTAATGGTGATTTACTTATTCTAGCTCTAATTGTAAAAGAAGGAGAGATTTTTAAAGTAATGCTATTCATTTCCAACATTACAAAAAATTGGATGTGGTTCTAATTTCCCTATTCAACTTAGTGTTTTTTTAACTATATGATTTTGACAATCGTGTTTCTACTTTATCATCCATATCTATGTAAAGAAAGTATATAGGGAGTATGGGTAGTCTCATATGTGCATATGCACATCGTGTACCTTAAAATTTATTTTTCATAATTTACAAAATAAACATATTTGATTTTATATCATATAAAAAAAAAATTATGGGAAGATTATTATGTTGAATATTTACCTATTAGTAGGCAAGTCAAGATTAGAAGTACAAAATTTGAAGATTCATTGTAAGCTCTTTCTAGTTCTTATAATTTCTGTAATATGTCAATTTTAAGATATAATGCTAATTGGATTTCTTTTCTTTATCAAGGAAATTTTCATGGGAATAAGCACAAAAAATTTTCATTTTAAATATTTTATCATGGATTAATAACCATCAAACTAGTATCAAGTTCTATGAATTATATAAGTGAAGATTTACACCCATATATTTGTAATTTTTGTCTTTCCTCCATCTTGAAAGTGCAAAAACCTGTATATAATTGTCCCATTGATCTGATTGTTATGACAGGCTGATATCTTGTGAATTTTATGGTCGACACTTAAGATTAAATATTCATTATTTTATGTTATGGAATAGTCGAATTGGGTTGGTTTCATTTCATAAATCTAGTAGAGTCAAACATTTTATTTTGTAGTAGTTGTATTTTAAAATCTACTAGTGCTATCTATCTATATAATGTGTTTTCTAGTGACTATATAATTTGGGGTGCTTACTTTAATTTTTGAATGAAATCATCCTTCACTATGGGCTTTAGGATGCGATATCAAGCTCCTGACTACAATATACTTGGTATATCAACTATAAATTAAACTAGTTTTCATTTATTTCATGATTTTGAAGTCCATGATATGTGTAGTGAAATTTTGGATTTTTTTTAAATTGATATTGATTTTTGTAAAGCATTATTTAATAGTTATATTGGAGATAAAATTTAAGTTTTTTCATTGATTTTGGTAAATATAGGGTTGGAGGGTACCTAATCTATTTTTTAATATTAAAAAAACCCTCTTTACAAAAGTATTCCTAAACAGATTGAAGATATTGATGACTAAAGACATGGATTGATTTTTACTAGGTTTAGTTTTGATTTTTATGTATCTTTAATAATATTATATGTTTTTTAATAAGTTATGTTGAATTTTCTAGGGAGTTGTGGAAACTGGAATATCATTTTATGTCATGTCATGGTGCATTCACAGGAGGGGTCCCATATTTGTGACTATGTTTGGTCCATTGTGTAGATATGGAATCCAAAGTGAGTTATATCATGAATTAGTCAAGAAAGTTCAAATAAGCATAAAGAACATAACTAACTAAACCAAATCCTTCATGACTAGTTTTGTGAATGAAAAATAGGATTTATTTAAAGAAATATTATACATCAAACACTCCCAAAATCATTCCTCTTCCAAGTATGGATCAAAATGTGATTTTCCCTTTTTGATTTGGTACTCCAAGTCTTTAGAAATGATGAGTGGTTTTCTCCTCCATCATCTCTCAATGCACCAATGAACCAAGCTCATGATATTTGATAAAATGTATGCCAATAGTTAAGCTATCCTATTGAAAATTAAGCATGAAAACACTACACAAAAAGATCTTTTGAAGATAGTTCTGCATAATAAGTTTACATCAAAGAAGCTTGAAAAGATGAGTGAGGACCCTTGTATTTATAGATTTTTGTAAATGATCAAAATCAACCATGGCCATCCATATTAAGATCAAGATGTGTGTTCACGGATTAATTTAATTTTGGAGGCTCAAATCATAAATACCCTCATTAATATGTGGAATAAAGGGGCATTAATGAGGCATGGGAGGGCTTAAACCAAAAGAATTTGTTCGATTTATTTCTTATAGATCCCATCCTATTGATGATGTCATAAGATGATATAATTATTAGAAATAAATTTTCAATTAAAATATATTCAATAACTTCCATGGATTTTCCACTTAATCTTTTTATTTGGTTTAATTTTTTTAAGTGAGGTTAATTAAATTTAATGTAATTCTTTGAAAATTGGTTGCCTGATTAATCAAATAGGTCAAAATGTCAGGTTATTGGGTTGTATTTTGACTAGAGTTTAATTAGAAGAAGGTACCATTTGCATATGGACCAACACCCCATTTAATACATTTTCAGCATGAAATAACACATGCACGTGTTGTGTGCTTATAAATTAGAAGAATTTAGTGGTTCGGAGTGTTAAATTACATTTTTGCCATTTTGACTTGAAATGAGTTGAGAAAAGTTAATAATCACATAAAATGCATTACCCCATTCAGTGATACATTATCCTAAATTTATACTTGTCTATGATAGGCTTGAACTATTTAGCACATTTAAGTGATTTTGGCCCAAATTATATGTTATAGAATTTTGACTAAGATTGACAATTTCAACACAATGGTGTTAGGAATTGGATGTCCACACATTTTATTGATAATTGTGGCCATCATGATCTCCATTATAATTAATAATAATGATCACTTAGGTAGGTTTATCTCATTTATATACATTATACACTGTTAAAAAAATTGTTTGGAAAGTTTCATACTCACGCAAGTGTGTTTTTTTCTTTGCATGTAGTGTGATCAACTCAATTCTGATAATTTCAAGTCTTTATACTATGTTATGGGGTAAAGGAAAATAAATTGAAAAAATAATAAAAATCCCATAAAGGGATTTAGAGGATAGTGTTAGTGGTTATGACTTTTCTAATCACCCTATGTCTAAAATTGACAACAACAAAGACTTGGTGAACATGAACATGGAACAAGTTAATAGACATGGTGACCATGAAACACCATTATTCGAGCTCAAAAAATCAAGATAATAATTTTCAATAGATTCATTCAATAATAATATTTGAATTCAAAAAACAACCATGGATGACTCCATCTGTGACACAACTATTATTGTATCATGTTTAATTTCAACATTACTCATTATATAGTTGTCAAAGTGGGAAACTAGGTTTTTTTACAAACTAGATCATGTTTGGCATGGAAATTGATAAACATGAATTAAATATTAAAAAATATGATTATAAAAAATATTTGGCTTGAAGGGTATATAGGTTTTATATGAAATTTTAATATTTTATTCATTATTGACTTTGTATTATTTATTTTAGTATTGTTGTCTAGTCAATTGACTTCACATTTTGATTTCCTAACCGATTTTTGTGTCCAAATTAGGGTGATTTTAGTTTTAATTTCTATACTATGTAATTATACATGATACAAATTTTACTTCCCACAGGGACTTGGCATTTTGTGCCCTTGTTAAAGTTTAGTTGAATCTATATCATCAATATAGAAGTGTGCAATGCACTTTGTGGCATTTTTAGATTTATTTAATTTTTAATGACAAGTTACAAAATATTTCTTAGATATATGGACCAATCACATGATGCACTCTTTATGGCCTATTTTTTATATTTCCCTAAAAAAATTCAATAAAATTATTTTGATGGAAATTTCATCCAATTGTTAAATTAATAAAGATTAACTAATTTCATATAATAACAAGAAATTGAGAATCTAATATTTTGGTACATACTTATATGGATCAATTAAAATAGTTTTAATAATAACTTTTTTATGGATTGTGTAAAGTAGTTTTAATAATAATTTTTGTATGATCATGTTCCATTACAAAGATGAATGGTTTTATACTTTACATATGTGAGTACAGTGAACAATTGAAGAAAAAATTAAATATTTATCCATTCATTATTTTTTTTTTTTCATCCATTTTTTTTTTTATTATTATTATTTTTCTTTTAATAGTTTTGTTTAGGCATGTAAAGCAGGAGAACATTAACATTGTTCTAAATATTTAAATGTTATGTTATTTTTTAATTAATGTTTCATATAATATTAAATAAAATTTTGGTAGATATTAATTAGCATATTTATTTTATATAAATCCATATAGAAGACATTAAGAGATATCATTATTGAGGGCCATGTATTATATTAGATTTGTGACATAAGCAAAATAGGCACTTTGAGAATGATATCTCTCGATGCCTTTTACATTGATTTATCTAAGATAGATATGGTAGTAACATTTATAGGGATTACATTTTGATTTAACATATAATATGAAGCATTTCATAAAAATCTAAATGTGTAGTATACATCACATTAAATACCGGTAAATAAAGTATTTCTAAATGCATAATATAAATAAGATATGAATATTTCATCTTGAAGAGCTCGACCAATGAATTCAATTAGATATTCAATTTTCATGTTCCTATTTTTCCTTGAATTATCATGCATAATGGAAAAGTATTTTGACCTTCATAATAATGTGTCATGGTTATATGTAAAACTCACTTTGTTTAACACCCAAGGTTCTATTATTCATATTTATTGATATATCATCATCTATGATAAGCCCATTATATTTATACTTATGAATTTTATCATTTTATTTATGTATTATTCACCTTGATATCCATTATTCCATATATCTTATCTATCAAGATATTTTATTCCCAACATATATATTTCATTACATTCCATAATTTGGCCACACTTTAGATTAGATATGGTTTCCTACTCATGATTCATTAATTTTTGTTGAGAAGGTTGATTACCCTCATCATCAGAATCACCATGATTTTCAACATCTTATCAAATAGTCATTCACTCCACATGTGAAAGATTATAATTGAATGAATCCAAATATGATTTTATTGGATCATCATAAAGTCTAATATATCTCTGTATATTTTTTAAATGGCTTGTAAATTAAAAACTAAAACTAACCAAAATCAACCCATTTATGTGATTAACATTCAGGGGTGGAGTAAAACCTTGGGAATACTCTCACAATAGTTGTCATAAGTCTCACCTCCCATTTGTTATCTCTTTTTCTACCTTGGATTGTATGTCTAATATCTAGCTTCCTCAATAAGTGAAACACCTTCCATGGGAAAAGGCATGTTATTTTATCCATCAATGAAATATTATGCATGTTCATCATGGTCATCTTTAGATTTTTAGTTATCAATTGAACACCTCACATGAAACATTCAAATTGACAAATATTCTATAGCTATTTTCCAATGGATACTTTTATAACATGTGACATGTTTCATATGCCCCAATGTCTATTTTGACAATTATTTCAATTATAAATCTCTACTATTTTGTTTCTAATTCATTAAGGTTCTTAATGTTTACAAACCACATCAACATTTGATGATAAGTTATAAAACTATCCTCTGATTTTGTTGCATACTTGACAATGTAGTTTACTACAACATGTTTGGAAAAAATAGGTTGCCAATCTATGTTTTCTCTCCACAACTAAAGTATGTAGTGATTATGTATATTTAATCTATAATAAATTCTTTTAGGATCAATTTTTTTATCTCTTGTCTCTAAGTCTTTATATATATTCAATCCATCAAAGATTCAATGATTTCAATGCATTATACCTATAATAAATAATAACTTGATTGTTAGGTATTTCACACATATTCTAATTAATTTAGTAAAAATATTTTATTGATAAAATGTCTTACCTTAAAAAATCATCCTCCTTTGTTGTGTGGATAGGGACCTCTCTATGCATTGTATGTCATTCTACACAACTAATTATCTCTTCATAGTCATGTTCCATATCCACCTATTCAAGTTTTCTTGTATTTCATAGACATGGATGTTGCATAAAATTTTGAAATGTCTAAAATTAATAATATATAATAATTTATTAGTTATATTGATAAAATAAAAATATTATATAAGACATATTTTGTGAAGAATGATAACATACTTATATTTTTCATTTGTGTGGATCATCCTAAGGATTCCATGTGTGAATAATAGAATGGAATTTACTCAATATTTTATTGTTCATGATCATTTATCTAATCAATTTAGTCCATTTTTTATGATTAGTATAACCATATGAATCTAAGCACAAGTGGTGAGCCTCTATGTTTCCATTCACATCTAGATCAGTAAAATCTACTTTCATTCCATTTTATAGTATCTCTTTATGGAAAATAGTATGTTGTAAGTGCATGTAGTGTGACACTATATGAGGATATTCAATAATATATTATCTTTGAGATTATCAATGATTTATTGGTGGTTTTCCTAACATTAGCACATGTATATCAGGCCAATACATATCAATTACACTCAAAGTGATGAAAAATGTAGATGATGAAATTTGAAATAACATGTAAATCTTTTCCTAATATGATATTTTACCCCTAAATAAGGTTCAAAAATACATCAAATGATTAGCTAGATGGGTGTGTGACACATTTTAAATATGCTCATGTAACTCATCAATGGTGACTGGTATATATTGGAAGATCATTTTCATGAACACTATAAACATGAATTATTTTGCATGATGTTTCATGATAATGTTCATCATGTAATATCTAAATCAAGATCAAATGTACTTGTCTCAACCATAGTTCTTGTTAATCACATCTTCCATCAGAATATAATGTTTTAAATTCCATATAAAGTAGAATATGACATACTCATTGATAAGAGATGTTCCAATCCTTATCAAATCAATGAGTGTTCCATGTTCTACATTAGATTTATTTACCCATGCATAGAATAATTACATTTCTATTTGGGAACTGGGTGGTTTTGAGGCCATTGATATCATGTGATTTATGATATTTTATTCATCCATATCCATCATTATATCTACATGCATATATAACATTATATATTATTCTTCCTTAAATTATATCTTTTGCATATTTAAAATTATACACATTTTATTTAAAATTATCAAATGAAAAAAATATCAAAAAATAAAACACATTCTTAAAATATCTATATTTAAACCTCATTAGTGGGTCCATCATGTTGTTTAAAGCAATGAAATAAGAAAGGAAATTGGATTGGGTGCCACCTCCTATAAGGATGTTCAAATTAAAGTTTAATGACACCACTAGGGGAAACCTAGGTGCTTCTGATGAAGGTTGCATTATCCATTATTTCACTATATCACTAATTAGAGTATCCTTGAAGAATCTAGTAGATGAAACTAATAATGACGTAGAGGCCCAATCCTTGGTGTTGGAACTTGATTTAGTGGACTAGTGTGGTAGTGAGAGAATTATAATCTAGGGTTATTCAATGTTAATTATTCAAGATCTAAAGAATAGAAAGATAGGTAATTATAATGTGTAAAAAATTCTTAGCCATGCTGAGGATGTCCTTGCTCTTTTCAATGGTTGATAAGCCAAGAATTGAATCCATAAAGTGAATAAGGTAGCAGATGAGTTAGATAATATAGGCATATCTAAACTATAGGATTTCATCATTAACAATTATTAGGAGGCTTTGTCAATGGATATACATAATTCATCTCATGATTAGTTATCATTTATATGGGATGCATATTTAGTGTCTTTGATGGATGACAAATTATATGAGCATGGGAAGTGTTAATCCCCACACCTTTTAACATTCCTCCCTACACTCCCACTACATGCTAGTGTGATGGTGGTAAGTTTTTATTCCCAATGGTGATAGAATCCATTGGATTTTATTTTGAATAATAGTAGTGATTGTGAATCCGTGGCATTGATAAAATGGAACATATGTTGTAGGTGGAACTCAATGAACCTCTTCTTAGTGTCAAGGACAAAAAATGCGAGATGGCATTTGATGGAATGGTTTTGGATTATAGGTTGAAGAAAGTGTTTATTATATAGTCTTTAAAGGAGGTTATTAGGATAGTCATTTTATAAACCTATTATAGGGTTAAGATCAACTACTTAGTTGTATCATGTTTCATACTAAACTTGCTCATAGATCCAAAGATAAGGAATTGACAATTATAATTGCATTTCGGCTCATTCAAATGAGTTTTAGAGTTAAGATGGCAATGGAGATGGAGGTTATTATGATGAAATAAAAATGTTCCAATATTTTTTTAGAATAATTAGGTCAATGTGTTGTGTCATTCATGGATTTTAGGGATCTGGAAGACATGTTAAACAATTTTCTTGACTGCTTAGAGATTTTGTATAACTATCTACAAAACCCTAGGCCCTTTATCGGTTGGTTTCTCGTATTGGATTTTTTCACTATGTAAACCAATTTTCATTTGTTATGGTGGTATTGAATGTAATAAATTCAATTGGGTTTGTCTCACCAATTAAGCTTTTAGCTCAATTTTATAGCATTCACACTACCCTCTCCCATTCACCCCTAGGGTATCCCCTAACTAGACTGTGTGTGGTCTCATCTTCTATGTGGGATCCAATGATGAGTGTAAAGGTTGAATTAGGATTTGGAGGATCCTTTAGCATGAAGAAAGTAGGTAGTCAATAATGATAGAGGTGTAAATATATGGCACTAAAATGGGTCATTTCAAGTAAGGGGGAGTTTGGTGTTTATGATGGGTGAAAAGGACTTTCTAGTATGATAGACAAAGTGGTGGATGATAATTAGAATAAGGATCATAGTGACGTGTGAGGTGGTGGTGCCTATGTGGTTGGTGGAAGTGTTTCATAGCTTGGGTTTTGGTGGTGATGGTCTTAGTAGTTATTTATTGGTGATGGTGTGGTTGGATATGGGCATGTTTTTTGGATGTATAAATGTGTCTATGGATTTGCTCCTTTTGAAAGTGTAGTGGCCCCTAGAGGGCCTTTATTTTACTTGGGTCATTATTGATTTTATTTCCCTTTGGGGTGTCTTTGGTTTGTTTATTTTTCATCCTTTGGGGATTATTTTTCCCTTTGGGTTTTTTTGGTTTTATTTTGTATTTGATCATTTGGTTCTATTTTTTAATAGACTTTCTAATCATGTTTATTTCATTTAATAAAATGGGTGAGGGATCCACCAACCCTTTTTACCTAGATAAAAAAAATTATTTATACTTAAATATTATCACATCTTGATTTATCTCTAAGTTGAATAACATGTTTGATCCATTAATTATCATGGATGATCAGTTGATTAACTAATTTTTTATCAAGCTTTATGTCATATGTTGATTATGTGATAGTTATGTGAATCTTAATTTACATGATTAGTTTGCTATGAGTTAGTAGTACTTTTATATTTTATACATTATGATAATATTTATTAACTATACCACATTATTTTATAGACATAATGATATTTCAAAATAACTACCTTCATTATTGTGAGGTGGATGCATGACAGATTCTTCCCTTAGAGTATGATGAAGGGAAAAAATCATCGACGAGTGTAGTTTAGATGAAGATGTTGAAGGGCAATAGAGAATGGATCCAAAAACCATTGCACACACCACATTTGTATTTCATGATTATGTGATTAAAATTTTTTATAGGTAGTTTTAGTATGCTTTATTTTTCATTTGAATGATTGCTTTAATCTTTTATGTTTCCACTAATCTAGTTGTTAATAATGATCATGTGGATTTGTTTAAATTTATTTCATTAATTTTTGTGATTGTACTAGCTTATATTGTATGATGTAATTGCTTGGTTGAATGAGTGAATTTGTATATGTTTTACTTACCTTACTGCCTTATTAGGTATGGATATGTAGTATAATGATATGATGTTATGATAAATTCCATAGTTGTTATTTAATTTATAAGATTTAGGTAATAGTAATTAAATATTATTATTACTATATATATATATATAGTAATAATAATATTTAATTACTATTACCTAAATCTCATAACTCTGAAATTTATCATAACATATAGAAATAGAAAATAGAACACACACAGATTATAACATATTCAAATTGCTACAGCAATCAGGGAATAAGATTTTTGATAATCTTCTTGATCTTTTGATCTTCTTCATATTTTTCTTGATCTTGTTCAAATTACAATATTGCCCCATGGGTCTATTAAATAGATTTGTAAACAAACAATAATTAAAAAAGCAAACTCAAGACTAATTTTAGTCTTTACATGCAAACTACAACTCTAACAGTTTAATTAATTGATAGTTGACTACTACATGCATGAAAAGTGGAGAAATTAACTCCAGTCTCTAACACTCCCCCTTAATTTCTACCACAAACTATTTCAACATTTACAATGCCTAAATTTTGTCTACCAGCTTCAGCTAGGATGCTTTTCTTTTGCATAATACACTACCTCTCATGCGGAATACACCACCTTGTCAAATACATCGCCTTATATGTGGAATACACCACCTTGAAAAATATAATTGCTCAATGAGCGTTCACTTAGTATTTAAGACTGAGGAGTAGCCTATCGAAAGGCTATCAATGGACATGCTCATGTCCAACACTACAAGCTTCCTGCTTGCTTACCTTTCTTCACCTGACGCTTAATTGTTCAAGTTTCCTCTCAAGACTTTGTTGGGTTCTTTCCACATTGGTTTAGATTTGCCAATGATTAGCCTAATCTTCAGGCACTTTGACAGCTTCACTCACCATTCAACACACACACTTTCACATCTTCACTCACTGTTCAACACACACACTTTCACGGCTTCACTCACTATGTAACATACACACTTTCAATTTCTAGTGCTTCTGCAATCTCACTCGTAGTCTTTGCTTGGCTCAGTTGCACTCCAGGTGGCTTCTATTAGCTGTGCTCTTTTCTAATGACTTTGCTACTACTGTAGCTCTCATAAATTGCCTGTCTCAGTAGGCTCTTTCACAGGCTGCATTCATTGGCACCACTTCACCTTTCAAGGCTAGAGTGTTAAGCTGGCTCTGAACCTTCTTTTGCGTGGATCTACAGGGTCTAAATTTTTTTTGCAACTTCCTAGGATTCTCTCCATGGGCTCTAATACCAATTTGAAAGAAAATAAAAACATATAGAAATAGAAAATAGAACACACACAGATTATAACATATTCAGTTTGCTACAGTAATCAGGGAACAAGATTTTTGATAATCTTCTTGATCTTTTGATCTTCTTCATCTTTTTCTTGATCTTGTTCAAATTATAATATTCCCCCATGGGTCTATTAAATAGATTTATAAACAAACAATAATTAGAAAAGCAAACTCAAGACTAATTTTAGTCTTTACATGCAAACTACAACTCTAATAGTTTAACTAATTCTTTGTTAACTAATTGATAGTTAACTGTTGCATGCATGAGGAGTGGAGAAATTAACTCTAGTCTCCAACAATGTTAAAATTTTGAACATAGTTAAATAATGTAAGCTTGTTTAAATCCTGAAAACATTCATTATTGTAGATGAATGATATGCACAAAAAATAAATAAATAAAAATAGTAACCACACAATTTGACATTTTAAAAATTTATGTAAACTCTAAAAATATAAAATATTTTTTTATTTAATAGGGTAAATAAATTTGAAATTCTATACCTATTCTTGAGATATAACTCCTAAAGAATAAAAAGAAATACAAATTATAGCTTCCAATGAATCTAGGGATCCTTCCAAAACCCAGAGCCCCATTTGCCCAACATTCTCCTCGAAGGATGGAGATGCCCCTACCACCATAAGCCTCATGAGCACCTACATCTTCACTCAGATAGTTTTCAGCCACATCTTTATCCCTATTGTTATCACTTGAACTGCCATTATTACCCAAAGAAGTATGTGCCCTCTCTTTAGCCTTTTAATTCGGCACATCACTTGGCACTACCATAAAATGCCATACTTCATTGACATGAGAGGAAGCCTTGTCTAGAAGTTCTAGATAAATTAATTCTATTTGAAGCATTAACAATAAAGAGTTGATTAAGTTCTAGCAATGTTTTATAAAAAGAATTAAGTTTAAGTGCAAAATTATTAAATAAATCATAACTTCCTGAAAAGATTTTACAAGCAGTAATGAGAAATTTGAAAGTAAATAAGAAGTTTAAATAGAAAATTCAATCCAATTTGGAGTGACTGACGAAGAGAAAAAGAAAAAGAAAAGAAAGTTGTATTGTATTCCCTTCAACTTGGACATCAAACCCATCACTGATGCAGTGATAGTAAGATTAGGCTAATTGATCAATATAGATGTAAGATCGCAGCCCAAATAAAATAAAATAATTGAATCAGAAACTCACTCGCATGCATGCATGAAAGAATTATTATGATTAAGAAACCCTAATTTGGTATTTTTAATATAACCCTAACAATGCCCACATTCAAATTGACTAAGATTCATACATGCATTTCCAATTGAACCTAGTTGGTCGTTCACATCCCTTGTGCTGCCTATGAGCGATATGATAAGAATCTTTCTTTTTTGGTTTGGTTTTGGTTTATTTAAAGCCTCAAATGTTGCAAAAACATAAAGAATGAATGGAATGGCTCCTCTCAGAAAAAGGTGAGGCTAACAACAACAGATATCACCTAGCTTACATCTGTTGTGCACCCACTTGCACTAGCAATAGTAACATCATGAATTTGGCACTGCCTTCCATCCACACTCTCCCCTTCTAGACATGTCTTCTATCCACTTACAGTAAAAATTAATCACTTCCATGCTATTGCCAAAGGAGAGGGAAGAAAAAAAAGGAAATATAACCTCTTGATTCACCGCATCCCAGGCTCATTATTCCCTCATTAGCAACAACTAAGAAAGTGAATAAAATATTAATATAAGCCTATAAACATTTGAACATGGTTTTTATTTTAGCAGAATAATTCAATGGTATTGGCTTAAAATGGTAAGAAGGTGAAAATAATTTCTAGAAGCAAAAATAATAGTACCTCCGATAGGTACTAATAAACTAAATAACTATATTAAAACCATAAACTTAAACCATTAATAACACAATTATAAATAACAATGTCGATGGAACACATTGACATTATTCTTTGTAAGATTTAAATGTTGGAAGAGACTATTTGAATGAGGTGTTTTTTTAATATGGAAATAAATGCAAATATACATAAAAATTTCAGTGCTTAAAAGATCATTTGAAAGTAAAAAAATTGGCAATAGTCATTAACCATCAGAAAATAATGAACAATGCTAAGAATACACATAACATATTGTTGGCAGTAGTCATAAACCATCTAAAACTAATGTATAGACATAAATAATGTATAAAATATACAGTTCACATATAAAACATTATTGTCTCACATCGTAAAGTCTATTGTGGAAAGACCCATATATTCAGCTAGAAGGAACAACCTCAAAAAAAGCTTGTCAACCATTTTTTAAAAGTGACTTTAAGTACTAGGCAATACAAATCCTCTTATTACTCAAAAATTGGCTCACTTGGTGTTTGATTACCTAAATTTAGAGATCTACCATTGTATTTCTCTTTGACTCTGCCTAACATTGAGAGAAGAAAGAAGCAAGACAAAAAATACATTAGAGCAAAGCCTTAGAACTATAAATTTTTAGTGATCATTATGATTATCAAAAACTACTTTGTATTTGTTTCTCCAAAGGTACATCAAAATAACATTTCTAACACAATCAGTGATATAATTCTCATGTAATCTATCTCCTTGTAAGGCCTCTTTCCAACTAAGCTTATGTCTAAAAATCACAGGTAACTCACTGAACACTAAATGAGGTATTAACTGAACTAATAGATGGATAGATAGTCGTTGCAAATGTCAAGTAGACAAACACATTAACAAATAATTAATTGAAAATTAATTTCAAAATTCTCAAAAAACCATCTTAACAAAATATAAAAAATAAATTTTAAAAGCTATCACAATTATATATATAAGCAAAAACTATCACATTACTACAATGAAATCTATTACAATATCAAAAAACTATATAATAATATATATCTTATATAAATCTACATAAAAAGCATCAAGGGATGTCATTCAAGAGGTGTTTATATAAATTGAGATTTATGAAATAAATAGAATGAAAACTTCAAGAATAATATCTCTCAATGTTTATTACATAAATTTATCTAAGATGTGTGTATTAGTTAATTATTAATTTAAAAGAATTATATATATATATATATATATATATATATATATATATAAGATTAGCTTATCTAATATTTCAAATATTATTTTTTAATTAAATTACTTGTTTTGGATTATATTTTATCTATTGCACACATTTTCTCTAGTACATATAGTTGCACCCAACAATCATGTATAGGGCATTTATTTATTAGTTATAGTAATAACCATGAGGACTCAAGGTCACTTTAGAAAGTTACGTTCATTCCAAATTTATCCATAATAAAATTGACTCATCAAACTTTTAAGTTTTATAATGTTATTATATGATACATCACATAGAATAGATTTTAAAAACTTTATTATTCACCATTGCCATATAAATTGTAGTAAAAGATGGAAACATGAAAGGAAATACATGTATGTTTTCATAGTTTGGAATGTTCAAAATTTCACATTCCATCTACCAAAAAAATTGTAATTCAATACAAATAATTATACATAAATTCATAACTCATATGAAGATCATACTTAGTTTACAAACCTAAGCATAACTTTATTTTTATTTTAGATGTAAATAATTAAATTTCCAAAAAATTGTAAAAAAATATAATCACCTAGGGTTGCTACAACATAATTGAAGTCTCCATTAAATATTATTTTTTCTATCAAACTCTAATTATAGACTCACCTAATAAAAAATTACAGTAGAGTTATTAATCTAGTAGACCAATTTAGCATAGAAATTGAACCTAGTTTTATAATTATAATTTTTTAGATTTGGAGAGCCTAGATGCAATGTTGCTCAAAAAATGCTTTGTAGTCTTAGATAGAAGCAGAAGTGGATCCTTGAAAACATCCACCAATGTTTAAACTTAAATAAAGACAACCAATTTTATTAAATAAATTGAAAAATAAATATTTTGGCAAGACTTGGATGGGGATGAAATCTAGTACCATGGATAATCATAATAGTATAACCTTATAAGCTTACAACCTTAGTGCATACCAGAGAAGAAAAAATTAATCTGTAATGGTAGTGGGTGGGATTGAAATTTAAAAATATGTATTTTAAGTTCTTAACTTCTAATAGTGTCAACTTATACAATTATATTTATATTATCAATAGCATTAATTTAATTTTAACTTGTAATAATGTTTGTTCATAAAATTATATTTATAATAAAATTTAATAATGTATATTAATGTGTGATTTTTTTTAAAAATAGAAAAAAATTATATGATGGTTAAACAGACATCAAATTAAAGTTATAAAATGCCTCTCAATGTAATGTAAAAATTAAAATATTACTTATATGTGTGTACATAAAAACATATATTCACATAAATACATATAAATAGAGAGAGAGTAAACACAAATAATCAACTTGAGAATATCCATTATACAAAACTCCCTAGCATTTTCACTGTACCAATTATATACTATAACCTTTTGGATATCATTAATATTTTTTATTGATGTGACTTTTTTTTAATATAACTTTTATAAAGTAAACAGTTGTTTTTGAAAGGCCCCCAAATCATTTTACAAAGCCTTAATATTCAATAATGAAGACCAAATGAAGACAAATAAGAATAAACCAATGTTTGAAAAGGCTCATAGCCGCCCAAAAAAATGTCTTCAAAATGTTAGCTATAATCAACACCCCAATAACAAAACAACATAAAATAGCCCAATGTTAGTAAACATTTGACAAAAAAATAAAACACTCTATAATAATAGCTACTTAAGTACTCGAATCTAGATCTAGCAAGTTCCTTCAACTTATGACTACTAACCACTTTATCACTTTTTTGAATTTTTTTTTTGGATTTTGATTTTGTATTAGTCATCAAAATATAATTATTGCCATCCTCTCCACTCTCGTAAGTGACTTTTATCTCACTTTCCACCATTCCACTTATAACGTACTCCTTATACGTAGATCCCTTCAAAAAAGTAATAACCTTTAGATTCATAACATCTATCTCAGTAGTCAAAGCTTGAGTTTCATCTTGTTTCTCTAAAATAATGGTATCACTTTTTTCCTCTCCTTCTTCTTATTGGTCTTGATCTTGAACCTTCAAGACTCTGATCTCTCCATTCTCAAGATCTATAGCTTCTTATTCCTTCTCCATTAATGAAGTCTCTAGGGCCCTTTCCTTTTCCTCATAATGATCTTGTTCCCACTCTTCCAAGTCATCAAGCTTTCGCTCCTCAATAACCTTCATATTTTTATTCTTCTTCATCATTGTATTCTCAATGCATCAATCATTTTCCTCATGATGCCTTAGTTTCGTAGCAGTCGAATACCAAAAGACCACCTTCAATGATTCCCTCAATTTCTCCTTCCTGATTTCACTTTGGTATTACAATACTTAGTTCTACATATTCATTTATTGTTCATTCTGCAACATCTTTTTGTTCTTGGTTTCTATCTACCCCTACATCCAAATATATGTTGGGATCATTGAAAAAAAAAATCATCTTCCACTTAGAATTTTCTTGCTTCTTGAGAGAATAGAAAATAGGTTCATGTTCTATTCTCTGGAATGGTGAACAAAGTGAAGGCAAATTTTTATATTCTAACTTATGAACCCCATTTCTATATTTTGACATTAACTTGATAGAGGTTGGGATATCCTTGTCCAAAAAAATCAATGACACATAATCTAACAAATAATAATCCTCTCCTAGATTTAGTGACTAAATCCATGTGATAAACCCATTGAAGGAATTTTCAATACCCATCATGACTACTACTTCTCAAAATTCTAACGAGAAACTTGGAAATTCCAAATTAGAAGGTGGTTGAAAATTTTCTTATCTAGATCCATGTCTGTGTTCCATTTTTTAAGGGATAAACATGTTTTCCTTGACAACATAGCATAGTCTAGACATATTACATTATATTTTCTAGACTCTTCTATTTTCTAGACTCCTCCTCCAGATAATGATGCCTCCTCCATTTAGGGATGTCAGTTGTCTTATTTATGGAGAATGGATCATGTATATATAGCATTATAACAATCAATAAGAAATACACTTTTGTTAACAATCTCTGGTATCAGAGCATGGAAAGCCTGATCAGACGTCTAGCAGCTTGGTCGACATGGAGTAGGTGAAGCTAATTACGCCTGATAGAAGCCTGCAGCAAAGTCTAATGCAGCCAATAGTCCATTTCAAACCAACAAATCCTGGGAAGTTGCTGTCAATTTAGAATAGTAAGTGCAACAAAATACACAGAAGAAAATTGGTGGGATAGAGTTGTTAATTGTAATGCATGCCATGAGAAGTAGCATCTTGCTCACAATCGAAAAAAGTCTAAACTAGCATGCAAATCATTGAGACAAGGTCCAATGACATAGCAAAAGTAAGATGCAAGTCTGCTGAAGCCTTCCTTTGCTTAGTCAATGCCTAGGAAGGTAAAGTAGGTACTAGAGAAGGAGAATGCATGAGTGTAATAGAACATAACAGTCTTGCGTAGTAGGCTGAGGAAGCAGTTCCTCCACCCAAGCTAGAATTCTCAACCTTTCGTGAGTCAAAAATCATTTCTAAATTTGATCACAGACCGCGGCACTTGTAGATCACATAAAGGAGCTAATCCAATGTGGAGCCCATTTTTATTGAGGCTATACAAAGTTGTAGATACTGTTACTCTTCATTTGGAAGGATTTTCATATTGTTTATTTGAGCCCTAGAAGTAAATATTTAAAGGGGTGTGGAATAGCTATTAGTAGAATTAGGCCCTTTGTTTAGGGTATCAGCAGTAAATATTCTCATTTCTTTGACTCACAACCTCAAACTAACCAAAGTACCTTGATCAAATCCCTAGAGAAAGACAAAGTCCTAGCAAGCTAGGAGAAGTGGTATCGAGATACGTGATGTCAAACCCTGGAATCAGTGATGCACAATAGAAATTCTTGAAGATTGAAGCAGAATTCTAAAGTGAAGAGAAACAACAAGGTACATCTTTCTAATACATAAATTTGAAGCAATAAAGTAAAATAATTTGTTTTTTCTTTACAATGTCTGCTCTGAGATTGTTTCTCTCAGATGCCCAACTTCTTAAAGGGTCAAATTATGTTACTTGAAAAATAAATATGTGTATGATCCTTCAATTTGAAGGATTATGGGGCATCGTGACAAGGACCATGCAAGTTCCCACTAATCCCGATGCACTCACAAAGTATGAATAGGCTAATATTAAAGTCATAATGTTGATCATGCTAAGTGTCACTGATGACGTGTAACCACATATCAAGGACGCTAATAGAGTAAATACATCATGGGACAAATTAGCAATTATTGATGAGGTGAAGAATAAAATGAAGATCTTCCATCTGTAATCGAGACTTCACACACTTATTATGGAGTTTGATGAGAAAATTGAGGAATTCCTACGTCAAGTGGCTGAGATACAAACAGAGTTATTATCACTTGGTGAGATGGTAAATGATTAACTCTTGATTTAGATCTCCTTGCGAGCACTCCCTTCCCAATTCAGAGTGTTCGTCATGACACTAAACGTCTCCAAATGAACAATGTCATTCAAAGAGCTTGTGAACCTATTGCAACAAGAAGAAGCTATCAACTCAGCTCAAGATGAGGTTGAAGATAAAGCTCTTATCTCAAAAAGGCAATGTGGTCAAAAGTCTCACAAGGGACCTATAGATAAGTAACCACAGAAACAACAACAACAATCTCATCATTAATCATAGAAGTGGAAGAGATGGTGTCACATATGTCGAACCAACACTCACGACATGGATAAAAGTTATTATAATAGCCAAAAATAAGGGTCTACCAGCACATTAGGGTGCGAGGATTCTCAAAAATTGAAAATACATCCCCACCAATAGAAGTATAAGGGGCATCTTGCTACTCAACAAAATGATGGATTTGATGAGGAGACTTTTGATGAAGACAAGAATGTAGTACTAGTCTCCCAAACCTCGTAACCCATGAGGAATATCTGGTTGATTGACTTGGGTGCCACTAAGCACATGACAAGTGATAAGAAGTTGTTCAATTTACTGACAGACTAACCCACTGAAGATTAGGTTAGGATCATTGATGATAAAGAGTATGTCATAGTAGGAATAGGTCAAGTTACCATTCCCTTCAGAATACAAAAATGTACACTTACAAAGGTACTATATGTTGTTAGTTTGACATCCAATCTTTATCAGTCAATCAGCATTTGAAACATCAAGTGAAGCTAGAGTTTCTTGTCAAAAATGGCATCAAAACCAACTTGATTTCATGAAAAGGGAAAGTTCTTGCTAAAAATTTTCTAAAAGATAATTTTTTTTCTTTAGATGTTGTTTCATCTTCTACAATATCTTTATCTGCCTCAATAATAGAATCCACTACCCTCTGGCACTATCGTTATGGTCATCTATCAACTAGATTTTTATACCAGTTAAGTTATAAAGGGATGGTACATGGACTTCCCAAGTTGTCCAATTTCTTGATTATTTTCCCCAGATGCCTTGCAAGTAAACAACACAGGGATCCATTCAAAGAAATTTCCTTTCATGCCAAGAAGCATTTGGAAGTTATTCATACTGATCTAAATGACCCACTACCTACTTCATTCTCAGGATACAACTACTTCCAACTATTTATGGATGACTACTCCCAATAGATCTGGGTATTCTTCTTGAAAAAGAGGAATGAGGCCTTTCATCATTTCCAAGTCTTCTATCAGCAAGTTGTGAAGGAGACTAGGCAACCTCTACTTCACCCCTACTCAGATCGAGGGGAAATTTACATCAAATGAATTCTTGGCATTCCTAAACCAATAAGGAATTAAACAAAATTTGACTAATCCTTACATGCCCCAACAGAATGGCATTGTTGAGCGACGCAATCATAACATGATCGAAATGGCTCATTCAATGCTATCAACAACAAAACTAGAGAAATACTATTGGGCAGAAGTAGTCCAGATAGCTTTTTATCTTCTCACATGACACCAACAAAAATTTTGAAGGATAAAATGCCAGAAGAGGTATGGAGTGGTAAAAAGCCTTCTATTTCTCATTTACAAGTATTTGGTTGCACAACATATATGCATGTACCAGATCAAAAGAGGAAGAAACTCGAGTCCAAAACACTATAGTGCATCTTATTGGGCTAGAGCACTACCTCAAAGGCATACCATCTCAAGGATCCTGAATCAAGGAAAATCTACGAAAGTAGATATGTGGTTTTTGATGAGTCATCTTTTGACTCAATGATACAGAATGATGAATCAATACAGACAACCTCTCACCAATTACTTCCTGAGTCAGATGATGAGGAGACTTCTCACCAGAAAGAAGAGCTACAAAGGGAGTTGTATTTTGATATTAGAGAATTAGAACATCCACCAGGTAGTTCTACACATTAGCAAAGTAGTTATTCACAACAGTAGTAGAGTTCTCATCTAAAGTGGGTACTAGGCACCAATAGAGACTCTCATACATATAGAGTCAAAATAAGGAGTCAGACAAGACATGAGGTAAATTTTTCACTCTTGACTATGATAGTTGATATCTCAGAACCTGATAATATTTATGAAGCTTTAAATCATCCACAATGGAAGAAAGTGATGGATGTTGAGTATGACTCACACATGAAGAATCAGACTTGGGAATTGGTTGATCTGCCTACAGGAAAGAAACCCATACATTGCAAATGGGTTTTCAAAACAAAATAAAAGGTAGATGGATCCATCGTTAAACACAAAGCACTTGTAGCAAAGGGATATGCTCAAAAATAGGGCATTGACTATGAAGAGACCTTTGTACCCACTACTAAGATCAAGACCATTAGAGTTGTTTGCACACTAATAGCACAGAATGGATGGCGACTTTAGCAGATGGACATCAAAAGTGTTTTCCTTAATGGTGATCTAAAGGAAGAAGTATACATGACCCAACCAAAAGGATTTGTTGATGAAAAACATCCTAAAAAGGTATGTCATCTTATCAAATCACTTTATGTACTAAAACAAGCTTCTAGGGCATGGTACACCAAAATAGATGATCACCTTTTACAGCATGATTTTACTTGTATCCCCTCAAATTTTAACTTGTACATAAATAAGGTAGGAATATATATTATCATTCTTGTTCGATATGTGAATGATCTTGTGATCACTAAAAGTTCATAAGATCATGTTGATATTGTGAAGAATGACCTCAAAATATCCTTTGACATGACTGACTTGGGGCTGTTGCATTACTATCTTGGCTTGGAGATATGGCAGAAACCAAATCACACTTTTATCTCTTAGATAAAATATGCCAAGACACTCCTGAAAAAATATAGAATGTCAGATTGTAAGCCATTTTCAACACTGATGGAGAAAGGTTTACAACTATCTCGATTCCAAGATTCACCTCAAGTAGATGCAACTCTTTATAGACATCTCATTGGGAGTCTCATCTACTTGACATACACCAAACCAAATATATGTTTTGTTGTGAGCTATCTCTTTAGATTTATGCAAAATTTGAAGAAATGTCACTAGGTTGCAGCAAAGCATGTTTTGAGATATGTCCAAGGTACACTTCAATATGGTCTAAATACAAGAAAAATAGTCAGCTTTTCTTGTAGGGATACACAGACTCGGACTACGCTAGATCTATTGATGATAGAAAGTCAACGTCAAGATTCATATTTCATCTCGGATCTGGACCAATCTCTTGGATTAGTAAGAAGTAAACTGTTGTTGCTCTCTCATCCACTGAGGTAGAGTATCATGCCACACGTGGAGCTGTGTGCGAGGCAATATGGTTACGTCACATTCTGGTTGATATGGGTTTTAGTAAAAAGAAGCCACCTATCATTCATTGCGACAATCAGTGTGTGTTAAAACTTGTGAAGAATCTTATTTATCATAAAAGAATAAAGCACATAGAGGTCAAATGTCACTACATTTGAGAACAAGTTTTAAACCACCACATCCAGCTCCAATACTGCCCTACATATGCACAGATAACATTTATACTCGCCAAATCCCTTGGAAAGGTGAAATTTGAGCTGTTTAGGGGGTACATTTGTAAAAATAATATAATAAGCGGAGAATGACAGCATAGCATAGTTTACAAATATTACAGTATTTTTTTAGACTCTTGTATTTTCTAGACTCCTCCTCCATATAATGACGCCTCCTCCATTTACGGATGTTGGTTGTCTTATTTATGGAGATTGGATCATGTATATATAGAACTGTAAACATTCGTTCTAATCAATAAGAAATACAGTTTTGTTAACATTTCCCAGGAACCAAGGGCCTCCTAACAACATAATTGAATAACTCTGTTGATTAAATAAGGAAATAAGAAAAAAATCTTTGATTAAACATGGAGATTTCACTGTCATTTGAACTTCTACTCCTCATTTGAGCATCTATTCCTTGTTAACCAAATCTGAAGTTGTCAATATTGGTTCTTCTTCATTGAAACTTTCCTATCAAAACATTTGACCATCTAATTTGAGATCGATCTACAATAATCTCAAGAATTCTTAGACAGACAACCCCTTCCTCCACTATAGCATTCAAACCATACGTCCCGACAATGACACCCGCTGATTTCTTTCCAGCTACTCTATCTGCCCATGAAAGATCAGATAAAGTAACCTTCTTCCCCGGGTCTAGATGGCCATCCTCTATCTGAGTGTCTTCATTCGAATTTCTTTTGGCTCCTTTTTCCTCCAGCCATTTGTTGAAAGAACTTCAGCAGTCATGGATCTGATGCTATATGTCTTGCCTACGGCCCTAGGGTCTTCAATCCATTTCCCGCAGTATTCAGACCCCCTGGTTTCCGCTATAGTGCGTAAAGCCGTTTCGGAATTCTTTCCGAGCTTTCCTATCTGCTACCCCTTGTTCGGTTATCTTACACTCCAGGTATGCCTTCGCTTAGCATCAATACCTGCTTCAGATCCGTCGGGATCATCATGATCTCCGTCGTCCTGATCCCCTCCAGGGTTATCTGCCCAACACCAATTTTGAAATTTGGTCTACTCTCCATTCGATCAAATGATATTATTTCAGGGCGTGGATATTATTGCTATTGAATAAATTTCTAGTTTTCAAATAACAGAAGCCACAATCAAGAAAACAGTGCCGCTACTTTTTTTTCCCATTCATATTTGCTACATGATTTAAAACCTTATCGGCAAAATTAGCATCAAATTTCTTAGCTTCATGACTTTGCCAAACATATTTTACCAATTCCTCTATACTGATGTGACCAATTTTGATTAAATGTATAAGTTACTCTTAGTTCATTTTATTTTCAATGTATACGGATGAATATTAATTTTATTATCTTTTATCATTAAATTAAGGTGGAGGGTAATTGCAGAATAGTCGATAAGGCATTAAATCCTTAAATGTGTAAGTAAATTTTGAATGATGCAACACATTTGAGTTAAATATAAAAAAGTCATAAATTTTCACCTTATGATCATTCATTCAGATTTTGACTTCTTCAATAGAGTAGTTAGTAAATTGAGTTTTGTTATTACTACTTACACAATAATTGATGTTTTTTTTTTTTTTCCTAAAAGTGTTCTATATTTTAGATGTAATAATAAATGATATATTATGATTCGAAATAGGATTAAATAATAGAGATGCTGCGATATAATCCATGAGTAATGTCGAGGTTAAAT
>JARHVA010000396.1:4640000-4657500 GCA_037957365.1 Torreya grandis
TATTTTAAATATTTTTTATTTTTATTGGTCCTTGTCGAATGATCATATATTTTATATTTCTATGAAAATCTTCCTAAGTTGGCTTATAAATAAACTTAGTTAAAGTAATGAACTGATGGTTTTCTAAAAGCTTGATATTAGAACCTACTTCCATCTCATAAGAGAGTATAAAACGAAAACCATTTCATTTACTATTGATCATATGATTATTTATGAACCCATTTCCAAGTCATGCTAGCTGAATTTTCCGTGTGTTGTTCTATTTTGGCTATGCAAAGCTGTTTTAAAATTAGTTTGTCAAAAATAACTAGATAAGACATTTAATAAAACTAGATGTTGTTAATGATGATTTTTACCTTTAAATTTATAGAATTTTTTTTATTAGTTTTCAATAATTTTACTTTTTTTATTAGTTCAAATTCAAAGCCAATTTATTCCAAAAATTACCAAGCAGGATAGTTTTCTACATTAAAACCCGTTTGGAACACTAAGTTATTTTAAAATTTAAATTGATAGAGATTATTTTCTTAGGTTATTAGTGGTATCTTAAAGATAATATAATATATAATAACTTCTATAAATGCTTTTCACATCATGAGGGTATTTTTACCATCACCATTTGATAGGCAATTTAACAAAATCAAGACTTGACTATGAGGTGTGCTAGTCAAGTCTAGATGCCTCATGATTGGTTATGGATGGTTTTTATTGAATAAAATATTCTTATGTAGTATGATGATTATATTTGAGTTTGATAAAAATAATAGATTGGTTACTTGCTTAGTTTTATTGTGCTTTTAGTCATAATTTATTGTGTCACCATATCAATGAACCATTGATGGTTTCCATTCCATATTTCTAGGGACAAGATTTAGTGTTGGTTTCATTAGTATATAATGTACTTGATATCCTTTGAGTATAAAATTCAAGTTTAGTATTACAAAATAATTCTATTGCAATAAACACATCTTAGTCATATCTAGCTTTTCATACGCCTTGATGTATCTCCTATATGAAGATTAAAGGTGAGCAACTATGTAGTAGGCGACATACATTGAGTGTCAATGTGTTCCTTTAAGGTTTCCTTGTTAGTGGATGTGACTTTATAATATTGTATGACCATAGTGTGGATGTGTGTGGATGGGTTAATAGTTGGAGCATTTACTGGTGTAGAGTTAATGTTAATCAAGAAGAAGGAAATAATAGTGTTTTAAGGGTTTATTTGGGGTGAAATTTTGGGTGTTACATTTATTAAATTTTAGCCATAAATTTATATCTCTTTAAATGGTGACTATTTTAATCTTATTTATATTATTAGCCCTAAAGGGTACACTATTAGATTCACTTTTCTATAACTGATTATTAATTCTTGACCTCTCAGCTAATGAAATTGCATCAAGTGGCATGTTAGAAAATATGTGAGTATTTGCATGGATAGGTTGCAAGTTATTTAAATAATAACATATAATATTATTTTTCCTACAAATTGATTGAGTGAAAATGTTATACATTATTTCTACCTTCAAATCAATCAAGGTAGTTAATTCAAGTGTGAATCATTGTCATTGTTAATCCCAGGCTATGTGTTGTTAGTCATGATGGATTGATTTAATATCATCAATTCTTAGACTAAGAGTCCATACTGAAGTATAGTGCATGGTCTATTTTTAATGATTAAAAATTGGTGAATTAATAGAAGATCATAATGTTGCAAATTGATTACACTATAATTCATATAGTTTCATATAACTTTCCATGTTTTCTTTGATGATGCTACCCCTTCCTTATACCAGTTACTTAAGTAGTTAGGCGAGCTCAAAATATCAATCAATTTCTTTTGAAGGTAGTTGAAGATGTAACATATTTGTTTCCATGTCTTGGGTAGGAAACCACATCTTAAAGGATGTGGGGTTAGATATAGTCTTTGATATGCCTTTATATTATTTATTCCAACACCTCTGTAATGTAAAAATTATTTACATTATATCTACCTATTTTTATAATTAAAATTTGACCTTCAAAACATTTATATCATTATCTTATTTTATTTTAAATAACAAAGAGATATGTGATTATTATATTATGTAAATTATGAGTAATTTAATATTATTATTATTATTATTATTAGATAATTAATATTTTTAGGGTCCTTCACATGCAGTAAAGATTACAACAAAATAATACCCATTTACCTCAGATGAAAATATACAAGGTAACGAATAAAAAACTTAGTTATACTAACCTAAACCCACCCAAGGGAGAATAAATAACTTCATGGAATATAAAAAAACTCAAATAATCCTTACAAAAAAAGAGAGAAAAATAGTTTAGCCAAAAAACAAAAAACCAACAAGTTTAAGAGTACTTTAGACACAAGGACACGAGGAAGAGAGAAATATTAGGGAGCAATTATATACCCCTATTATTGAGCCTAAAATAATGAATTTCAATCTCCTAGAGAATACAACATTTTAGACTTTACTGTATTCTTTTTAGTGTGCCCATTCACCACCAATCAATCACACAACCACCACACAGGCTCAAAGACCTTAAGATATAATCCAAATGAGCCTACATAGCACTAGACACATTCTATATGAAAATGGAATTAGTATAAAAACCATTCACAAGGGATATTATCAAGGGTGGCATTAATTGGCCACCCCAATAAACCCTATGCAAAAAATGCATTGCACCCAAAAATTGAGAAGGGCTCCTTAAACCCAAGATAGTAGAGAGGGAGGGGAATGGAGCCTATAAGGAATCCACATGTAGCTATGCCACCATCCTCCCACTTTCCAAAGGAGATTAAAAGAGTCTATACAAGTCTTAAAAAAAATACAAAACCACACACAACCATTCTTCCATCGCACAAAACACTGAAAGGGGGATTAAACCAAAGTTTTCAACACTAAAAAGTGGCATATAAGTCTAACATTTGGATAGGAAGCCATCAATGGACTCATTTCACCTAACCTTATACTATGGCTTGATCAGTCTCTCCACCACCACCCTATCCAAGCCCTTATCATTTGAAGACAAATATAAATTGGAGATGAACAGAGAAGTGAGATCAGAGTTAACTATTATTTATTTGAACACCTCTAGAACATGGATTGATTGAATGACAAACACTTTCTTGATCCTATCCTCACTCAAATGTCATATCTTTTAATGCTCCCACCCCAGTCAATGGCTCACTAATAGTGATTTATGTGGTGCATTTAATTTGAAGCAAAAATCCAATTCCAATTCTTGGTGCCAATAATGAGGAATAAATGAATTCACACTACAGAGGAAGAGTGCATCAATTAATTCCATTCTCCTAGCCCATGCCATAATCCATGGGGAAGGACATCAATCACATGGGAACATGCCAAAATCAATTAAAAGAATCAATGCCAAATATTTCATCATTCCCCTTAATCAATCATAAAAGGATTTGAAGGTTATAAAAATGATGGAGGAACCTCCAAGCAAGGCTTCCAAGAATTATCAATTTTAATTTCTTCAACCTACGAGATTCTATGGTTGGCTAAGAAATTCACAGTTGAGTTTGACTCTTGAGAATAGTGTGAAGTCTCTCAAGAAAAAAATGAATTCAAGGTTTCTCAAGCATGTCTAAGGATATTTTCATTGTGCCAAGTGAACACCCTTTGATTTCTCAGGGCTTGGATAAAAATCAAGGAATCACCTTCAAAGATCACCTTCTTAATGTTGTATTGGTCCACCAAATCAATCCCCAAGGTAAGTGTCTAAGCCTCAACATTATCATTGGTCTCTTCAACCAATTTAAGATAAGGGTAATGAATGAGGGACCCCACACGATCTTTGATGACACAACCAACCCTTAAAGCACCAATATTTTCCCTTGTGACCCCATAAAAAATTAGCTTAAATAAACTTGGCGGAGGTGGGATCCAATCTGAATGCACATTTATTATAGCCCGTTTTCTATAAATTCTAGACCCATTAATGGGGGAAATTTGTGCTTATTATTTTTATTAACAAAAATTATAAATTTGAAGAAAGTATTAAAAATAATAAAAGTATCTAACAAAGTTTATTTATTATAAATAATTAAAAAAATTAAAATATATAAAATATAAATATAATAATTTGAAAATAAAAATTATTTTAAAATAATAAAAAATAAATTTTGATAAAAACTAAAAATTTAATAAGAGAAATTTATTATAATTATAATTACAAATATAAAAGTTTTAAACTATTTGATAAAAATATGAATTCTAATATTTATTTTTTATTAAATTGTATTTTTAAATTATATTTATTATAATTAAATATAATAATTTTAACTATATTTTTATTTTAAAAATAATATATTTTTAATATTTTTTAATAAGGTTTAAATTTTATATAGAACAAAAACTAATTAATTTTATTTGATAAAGTGAAATATAGGTTTAGGAAGACCTTAAAACCATTATAAAATATATAATAATAACTCTCTAAAAGGGTGCCTTAGTAGGCAACCCATGAAAAACAAAACAACCAATAGGAAGAAAAACCCCTACCACCAATAAAGACTAAACAGGGAATAGAGAGCCTTCTACGAAATTTCTACTTTTACAAAACTTTTGCACAACAAAAGTAAAATAATAGCCCTCTTATGAGAGCCATGTGGGACTAAACAATGTATTGGTAGATAAACATATCCAAAAAAGCACCATTCATGACCTACCACTGTCATCCGCGAAACCTCTTCATAACATAGATCAGGGCTTGCCTGCAATAAAACATCTATGCTAGCCCCCTTGAATGGAGGGTCATGTTGGACTCATGTCTTCTACTATTTTTCTTCCTTCACATTCTTTTCCACTCTCCCTTTGTCTTTTGCATATTTTGTGGCTAATGGTATTAAAATTTCAAAAGATTCAAAGGGCTAATATTTGTCTTTTGCTGAAGCAACATCTAATGAATCTACCCTTGGTGTTTTAATCTATATATTAACACCCCTAAAGATAGTTGGAATAGGGGCTTCTAATATTGATTCTAACTCCCTCTCTTCTAAAGTGGATATGGGTTAGCCTTGGAATCATCCTTTGTGTTTGGAGAGTCAACATGGTCATCATTTAGAGTAGGAGGCTTAGGCTCAGCTGAAGATGAATCCGAATCATCATTCTCAGATTTAGGAACACCCATAGTGAGGTAGGTAGGGAATAATTCTAACCACTACGAAGTTTCATTCTTTCTTATGAGGTTTCTACAATCTTAATTCAAATGGCCTATGTTAAAGTAGCTATGATAGTGGAATAAAAAGCCTTCATAGTCAAAGGGTTATGACCATGAGTGGTTGCCTACTTGTAGGATAAATATTTAAGGTAGATCCTTTAAGATGTCAATATTGATCAATATTTTGGCAAAGGTGTAATGAGAAAAATAAGTAGTGTCTAGGTTCATTTGTAAAAATTTACCCAGGGAGTTACCTATGACTTTAAGACTAGAATCAAACCAAAACTAGAAATGGAGGTATGGTAGGTTAATCTAGACAGGGCTTTTATTCAGAGGTTCATTAAGAGGTTTAAAGAAGTGGGTCAAGGGTTTCATGATTAGAAGGTAGAGATTCAAACTCTAGAACTGACTTTGGATCAAATATTTATCCTTACTATAGTAAAAAACAACAATAAAAAAACTCTGTGTATTTGGATAAATCTTAAACCTACCTTATAAGAGTGGTTGCTAGTTTTTTGATATCTAGGCATTGAGGTCTTGGATTTTTGGCTAGAGACTCATAAATCTACAATTGATTCCATTAGACATAAATAAGTCTTCATGGGTGAGCACGTCTTTAGTGTATTCCTCATTGAAGATCACCATTGTAGTGGAAAGAGTGGGATTGAGAGCTTTATGACCAATTTTAGGCATCCGCTTGGAGGCAACCTCAAAAAAATATGTTGACTTTGGCTTGTGACATTTTTTATCCATGTCTTCTAACCCCAAGAATTAAAATCCCCTATTGATGGGGTAAATAATATCCGTAATTGGCTCCTTGCTTTCAAATCAAACTTTCACCATCATATGATGTAGAGTTCTTGGAAAAGCCTTGGTTTAGAAAGCCCGTTCAATAATGTGACCATTTAAAATATAGGAACCCTTTTCTACCCATGTTCCTTCCTTGAATAGATCTGAGTAGGAGGATGGGCTACCTGAGAGAGCGGTCGGAATAAATTATAGCAATTAGGCACTACCTGAGCCAAACAAAGGAGAACTAAATTTTAAAATTTTAATGGGTGTGAAATGGAACTATGGAGACATTTGATCTAATCAATCATTTTTAATCTCAATAAATAAATTACTTTAGATAACTTACCATATAATTTATTAAATTCAATTGTAAATTTATAATTCTCTTTAAATTGTGATCGATTTATCATATTTTTGTTATTAGTCTTGCAGGGTACACTATTGGCTTCATTTTCTTTAATTTATTAGAAATCCTTGCTCTCATCCAATCAAATTACATTGACTAGTGTGTTATAGCATATGTGAGTATTTTTCATGGGCAAGTTGAAATTTATTTAAGTGATAACATATAATATTATTTTTCCCACAAATTGATTGGGTAAAAAGTTTCTATATTCTTTCTACCTTCACATCAATCAAAGATATTAAATCAAAGGTAATCATAGTCATTGTTAATCCCAAGGTGTGTTTTCAGTCATGATGGCTTGATTTAAATATTGTCAACGCTCAAGCTATGAGTCTATCGTATAGGGTAGTACAGGGTCCATTTTTAATGATTAAAACTTGGCAAATAAATGGTAAGTTCATAATGTTGCACAATAAATTACATAATAATTCATGCAATTTTCTATAACTTTCCATGTTTTCTTTGACAATGCTACCACTCCTTGAGATAAGCTACTCGGGTAACTAGACAAGCTCAAAATATCAATTTCAATTATTTTTAGTAGGTATATGAAGACTTGACATATTTGCATCCCTTTCTTGGGTAGGAAAATGCATCTACAAAGGATTTGGGAGTGGATACTTCCTCCAAATGTAACTAATGAACCACCCTAAATAACAATAAATTGAAAGCAAAGAAAATGTCAAGTTTAGTCCTGGATTTAAATTTATTGCTCGACTAGGTTAAAGAATTTGTAGCTCTATAATTTAATTAAATTTGATGTGTTTTTTTTTGTGGTTATGTAGAGGAATTGCAGTACATGGCCTTTTAGCAATTTGGCATAATTTTAACTCTCTTTTGGCTAATATAAGGCTATCAAATGTGTCAGGCCATTTACATGCTAATATTATGTTGGATTATTGAGTTAGATTATTTGTAATGGTAGGTATTCTTGTATTCATCATGAATTTTAAAGTCTACCTTTTAAAAAATGAGTGTATTAGTTCAATCATTTCCACTTAAAAAGTAAAATAATATAACTATGTTTATGTTTCTTATTTGTACAATCCTATAAGTTATTTTTCTTATTTTAGTGGTCATTTACTTATGCCAGCTCTAATTGCAAAGGAAGGAAAGATTTTTAAAGTAATGATATCCATTTCCAACATTACAAAAAATTGGATGTGGTTCTAATTTCCCTATTCAACTTAGTGTTTTTTTAACTATTTAACTACATGATTTTGGCAATTGTGTTTGTACTTTATCATCTGTTTCTATGTAAATAAAGTGTATAGGGAGTATGGGTAGTCTCATATGTGCATACGCACATCGTGTACCTTAAAATTTATTTTTTCATAATTTATAAAATAAACATATTTGATTTTATATAATATAAAAAATATTTTATGGGAAGATTATTATGGTTAATATTTACCTATTAGTAGGCAAGTCAAAATTAGAAGTACAAAATTTGAAGATTCATTAAAAGCTCTTTCTGGTTCTTGTAATTTATGTAATATGTCAGTTTGAGGATATAATGCTAATTGGATTTATTTTCTTTATCAAGGAAATTTTCATGGGAATAAGCACAAAAAAATTTCATTTTAAATATTTTAGCATGGATTAATAACTATCAAAATGGTATCAAGTTCTGTGAATTATATAAGTGAATATTTACACCCTTATATTTATAATTTTTCTCTTTCCTCCATCTTGAAAGTACAAAAACCCATATATAATTGTCCTATTGATCTGATTGTTATGATAGGCTGATATTTTGTGAATTTTATGGCTGACACTTAGGATTAAATATTCATTATTTTATGCTATGGAATAGTCGAATTAGGTTGGTTTCATTTCATAAATTTAGTAGAGTCAAACATTTTATTTTGTAGTGGTTATATTTTAAAATCTATTAGTGTTATCTATCTATATAATGTGTTTTCTAGTGACTATATAATTTGGGGTGCTTACTTTAATTTTTAAATGAAATCATCCTTCACTATGGGCTTTAGGGTGTGATATCAACTTTTTGACTACAATATACTCGATATATCAACTATAAATTAAACTAGTTTTCATATATTTCATGATTTTGAAGTCCGTGATATGTGTAGTGAAATTTTGGATTTTTTTAAAAAAATTGATATTGATTTTTGTAAAGTATTATTTAATAGTTATATTGGAGATAAAATATAAGTTTTTTCATTGATTTTGGGAAATATAGAGTTGAAGGGTACCTAATCTATTTTTTAATATTAAAAATACCCTCTTTACAAAAGTATTTCTAAATAGATTGAAGATATTGATGACTAAAGACATGGATTGATTTTCGCTAGGTTTAGTTTTGATTTTTATGTATCTTTAATAATATTATATGTTTTTTAATAGGTTGTGTTAAATTTTCTAGGGAGTTATGGAAATTGGGATATCATTTTGTGTCATGTCATGGTGCATTTGTAGGAGGGGTCCCATATTTGTGACTATGTTTGGTCCATTGTGTAGATATGGAATCCAAAGTGAGTTATATCATGAATTAGTCAAGAAAACTCAAATAAGCATAAAGAACATAACTAACTAAACCAAATCCTTCATGACCACTTTTGTGAATGAAAAATAAGAGTTATTTAAAGAAAGAATATACATCAAACACTCCCAAAATCATCCCTCTTCCAAGTGTGGATCAAAACATGATTTTCCCCTTTTGATTTGGTACTCCAAGTCTTTAGCAATGATGAGTGGTTTTCTCCTCCATCATCTCTCAATGCACCAATGAACCAAGCTCATGATATTTGATAAGATATATGACAATAGTTAAGCTGTCCTATTGTAAATTAAGAATGAAAACACTACACAAAAAGATCTTGTGAAGATAGTTCTACATAATAAGTTTACACCAAAGAAGCTTGAAAAAATGAGAGAGGACCCTTGTATTTATAGATTTTTGGAAATGATCAAAATTAACCATGGCCATCCATATTAAGATCAAGATGTGTGTTCATGGATTAATTTAATTTTGGAGGCTCAAATCATAAATACCTTCATTAATATTTGGAATAAAGGGGCATTAATGAGGCATGGGAGGGCTTAAACCAAAATAATTTGTTCCATTTATTGCTTATGGATGCCACCCTATTGATGATGTCATAAGATGATGCAATTATTAGAAATGAATTTTCAATTAAAATATATTAAATAACATCCATGGATTTTCCACTTAATCTTTTTATTTGGTTTAATTTTCTTAAGAGAGGTTAATTAAATTTTATGTAATTTGGAAATTGGTTGCCTGATTAATCAAATAGGTCAAAATGTCAAGTTATTAGGTTGTAGTTTGACTAGATTTTAATTACAAGAAGGTATCATTTGCATATGGACCAATACCCCATTTAATACAATGTTAGCATGAAATAACACATGCACATGTTGTGTGATTATAAATACAAATAATTTAGTGGTTCAGAGTGTTAAATTGCATTTTTGTCATTTTGACTTGAAATGACTTGAGAAAAGTTAATAATCACATAAAATGCATTACCCCATTTAGGGATACATTATCTTAAATTTATACTTGTATATGATAAGGTCAAACTATTTAGCGCATTTAAGTAATTTTGGCCCAAATTATATGTTGTAGAATTTTGACTAAGATTGACAATTTCAACGCAATGGTGTTAGGAATTAGATGTCTACACATTGTTATTGATAATTTTAGCCATCATGATCTCCATTATAATTAATAATAAGGATCACTTAGGTAGTTTTATCTCATTTATATACATTATACAATGTTAAAAAAAATTGTTTGGAAAGTTTCATACTCACGCAAGTGTGTTTTTTTCTTTGCATGTAGTGTGATCGACTCAATTCTGATAATTTCAAGTCTTTATACTATGTTTTGGGGTAAAGATAAAGAAATTAAAAAATTAATAAAAATACCATAAAGGGATTTAGAGGATAGTGTTAGTGGTCATGATTTTTCTAATCACCCTATGTCTAAAATTGACAACAACAAAGAATTGGTGAACATGAACATGAAACAAGTTAATAGACATGGTGACCATGAAACACCATTATTCAAGCTCAAAAAATAAAGATAATAATTTATAATAGATTCATTCAATAATAATAGTGAAATTAAGAAAACAACCATGGATGACTCCAGCTGTGACACAACTATTAGTGTATCATGTTTAATTTCAACATTACTCATTATATACCAGCCAAACTTCGAAACTAGGTTTTTTAACAAACTGGATCATGTTTGGCATAGACATTGATAAACATGAATTAAATATTAAAAAATGTAATGAAAATAAATATTTGGCTTGAAGGGTATATAGGTTTTTTATGAAATTTTAATATTTTATTCATTATTTAATTTGTATTGTTTCTTTTAGTATTGTTGTCTAGTCAATTGACTTCACAATTTGATTTCCTAACCTATTTTTGTGTCCAAGTTAGGGTGGTTTTATTTTTAATTTATATACTATATAATAATACATGATACAAATTTTACTTCCCACAAGGACTTGGCATTTTGTGCCCTTGTTAAAGTTTAGTTTAATCTCTATCATCAATATAGAAGTGTGCAATGAACTTTATGGCATTTTTAGATTTATTTAATTTAAATTAATGACAAAGGTTAAAAAATATGTCTTAGATATATGGACCAATCACATGATGCACTCTTTATGGCCTATTTGTTGTATTTTCCTAAAAAAATTCAATAAAATTATTTTGATGGAAATTTCATCCAATTGTTAAATTAACAAAGATTAACTAATTTCATATAATAAAAAGAAATTGAGAATCTAATATTTTGGTACATGCTTATATGGATCAATTAAAATAGTTTTAATAATAAACTTTTTATGGATCGTGTAAACTAGTTTTAATAATAATTTTCTATGAACATGTTCCATTACAAAGATGAATGGTTTTATACTTTACATATGTGAGTATAATGAACAATTGAAGAAAAAATTAAATATTTATCCATTAATTATTTTATTTCTTTCTTCCGTATTTTCTTTTAATAGTTTTGTTTAGGCATGTAAAGTAGGAGAACATTAACATTTTTCTAAATATTTAATGTTATGTTATTTTTTTTTATTAATGTTTCATATAAAATTAAATAAAAGTTTCGTAGATATTAATTAGCATATTTATTTTACACAAATCCATATAGAACACATTAAGAGATATCATTCTTGAGGGCCATGTATTATATTAGATTTGTGACATAAGCAGAATAGGCACTTTGAGAATGATATCTCTCGATGCCTTTTACATTGATTTATCTAAGATAGATATGGTAGTAACATGTATATTGATTACATTTTTATTTAACATATAATATGAAGAATTTCGTAAAAATATAAATATGTAGTATACATCACATTAAATACCAGTAAATGAAGCATTTCTAAATTCATAATATACATAAGATATGAATATTTCATCTTGAAGAGCTCGACAAATGAATTCAATTAGATATTCAATTTTCATGTTACTATTTTTCCTTGAATTATCATGCATAATGGAAAAGTATTTTGACCTTCATAATAATGTGTCATGGTTATATGTAAAACTCATTTTGTTTAACACCCAAGGTTCTATTATTCATATTTATTGATATATCATCATCTATGATAAACCTATTATATTTATACTTATGAATTTTATCATTTTATTTATGTATTATTCACCTTGATATCCATTATTCCATATATCTTGTCTATCAAGATCTTTTATTCCCAACATATATATTTCATTACATTCCATAATTTGGCTACACTTTAGATTAGATATAGTTTCCCACTCATGATTCATTAAGTTTTGTTGAGAAGGTTGATTACCCTCATCATCAAAATCACTATGATTTTCAACATCTTATCGAATAGTCATTCACTCAACATGTGAAAAATTATAATTGAATAAATCCAAATATGATTTTATTGGATCATCATAAAGTCTAATATATCTTTGTATATATTTAAATGGCTTACAAATTAAGAACTAAAACCAACAATAATAAACCCATTTATGTGATCAACATGCAGGGGTGGAGTAAACCCTTGGGAATACTCTCACAATAGTTGCCATAAGTCTCACCTCCCATTTGTTATCTCTTTTTTTACCTTGGATTGTATGTCTAATATCTAGCTTCCTCAATAAGTGAAACACCTTCCATGGGAAAAGGCATGTTATTTTATCCATCAATGAAATATTATGCATGTTCATCATGGTCATCTTTAGATTTTTAGTTAACAATTGAACACCTCACATGAAATATTCAAATTGACAAATACTCTATGGCTATTTTCCAATGGATACTTTTACAACATGTGACATGTTTCATATGCCCCAATGTCTATTTTGACAATTATTTTAATTATAAATATCTACTATTTTGTTTCTAATCCATTAGGGTTCATAATGTTTACAAACCACATCAACATTTGATGATAAGTTTCAAAACTATCCTCTAATTTTGTTGCATACTTGAAAATGTAGTTTACTACAACATGTTTGGAAAAAATAGGTTGACAATCTATGTTTTCTCTCCACAAATAAAATATGTACTGATTATGTATATTTACTCTATCACCTATTCTTTTAGGCTCAATTTTTTTATCTCTTTTCTCTAAGTCTTTATATATATTCAATCCATCAAAGATTCAATGATTTCAATGTATTATACCTATAATAAATAATAACTTGATTGTTAGGTATTTCACACATATTCTAATTAATTTAGTAAAAATATTTTAATGATCGAATGTCTTACCTTAAAAAATCATCCTCCTTTGTTGTGTAGATAGGGACCTCTCTATGCATTGTATGTCAATCTACACAATTGATTATCTCTTCATAGTCATGTTTCATACCCACCTATGTAAGTTTTCTTGTATTTCATAGACATGGATGTTGCATAAAATTTTAAAATGTCTAAAATTAATAATATATAATAATTTATTAGTTACATTGAGAAAATAAAAATATTATATAAGACATTTTGTGAAGAATGATAACATACTTATATTTTTCATTGGTGTGGATCATCCTAAGGATTCCATATGTGAATAATAGAATGGAATTTAATCAATATTTTGTTGTTCATGATCATTTATCCAATCAATTTAGTCCATTTTTTATGATTCCTATAACCATATGAATCTAAGCACAAGTAGTGAGCCTCTATTTTTCCATTCACATCTAGATCGGTAAAATCTACTTTCATTCCATTTTATAGTATCTCTTTATGGAAAATAGTATGTTGTAAGTGCATCTAGTGTGGCATTATATGAGGATATTCAATAATATATTATCTTTGATATTATCAATTATTTCTTGGTGTTCCTAACATTAGCACATGTATATCAGTCCAATACATATCAATTACACTCAAAGTGATGAAAAATGTAGATGATGAAATTTGAAACAACATGTAAATATTTTCCTAATAAGATATTTTACCCCTAAATGAGGTTCAAAAATACATCAAATGATTATCTATATGGGTGTGTGACACATTTAACATATGCTCATGTAACTCATCAATGGTGATTGGTATTTATTGGAAGATCATTTTTATGAACACTACAAACATGAATTATTTTGCATGATGTTTCACGATAATGTTTTGTAATATCTAAATCATGGTTGCCAATAGAAATGGAAATCCTTATATCAAGATCAAATGTACTTGTCTCAACCATGGTTCTTGTTAATCACATCTTCCATCAAAATTTAATGTTGTAAATTCCATATCAAGTAGAATATGACATACTCATTGATAGGAGATGTTCCAATCCTTATCCAATCAATGAGTGTTCCATGTTCTACATTAGATTTATTTACCCATGCAGAGAATAATTACATTTCTATTTGAGAACTAGGTGGTTTTGAGGCCATTGATATCATGTGATTCATGATATTTTATTCATCCATATCCATCATTATATCTACATGCATATATAACATTATCTATTATGCTTCCTTAAATTATATCTTTTGAATATTTAAAATTATACACATTTCATTTATAATTATCAAATGAAAAAAATATCAAAAAATAAAACACATTCTTGAAATATCTATATTTAAACCTCGTTAGTGGGTCCATCATGTTGTTTAAAGCAAGGAAATTGGATTGGGTGCCACCTCATATGAGGATGTTCAAATTAAAGTTCAATGACACCACTAGGGGAGACCTAAGTGCTTCTGATGAAGGTTAAATCATCCATTATTTCACTATATCACTGAAAAATCTAGTGGATGAAACTAATAATGAAGTAGAGGCCCAATCCTTGGTGTTGGGATTTGATTTAGTGGACTAGTGTGGTATTAAGAGAATTATAATCCAGGTATACTCAATGTTAATTATTCAAGATCTAAAGAATAGAAATATAGGTAATTATAATGTGTAAAAAATTCTTATACATGCTGAGGATGTCCTTGCTCTTTTCAAAGGTTGAGATGCCAAGAATTGAATCCATAAAGTAAATAAGGTAGCAGATGAGTTAGATAATATAGGCATACCTAAACCATAGGATTTCATCATTAAAAAAGATTTGGAGGATTGGTCAATGGATAGACATGCTCCATCTCATGATTAGTTATCATTTATATAGGATGCATATTTAATGTCATTGATGAATGACAAATTACATGAGCATGGGAAGTGTTATTCCCCACACCTTTTAAGAATCCTCCCTACACTCCCACTACATACTAGTGTGATGGTGGTAAGTTTTTATTCCCAATGGTGATAAAATCCATTGGATTTTAGTTTGAATAATAGCAATGATTATGAATCAGTGGCATTGATGAAAATGGAACATATGTTGTAGGTGGAACTCAATGAACCCCTTCTTAGTGTCAAGGTCAAAAAATTCTAGATGGCATTTGATGGAATGGTTTTGGATTATAGGTTGAAGAAAGTGTTTAGAAACCTATTATAGGGTTAAGATCAACTACTTAGTTGTATCATGTTTTATAAGAAACTTGCTCATGGATCCAAAGATAAGGAATTGACAATTATAATTGCATTTAGGCTCATTCAAATGAGTTTTAGAGTTGAGATGGCAATGGAGGTGGAGGTTATTATGATGAAAGAAAAATGTTCCAATATTTTTTTAGAATAATTAGGTCAATGTGTTGTGTCATTTATGGATTTTAGGGATATGGAAGACATGTTCAACAATTTTCTTGACTGCAAAACCCTAGGCCATTTGTCAGTTGGTTTCCTGTATTGGATTTCTTCACTATGTAAACCAATTTGCATTTGTTATGGTGGCATTGAATGGAATAAATTCACTTGGGCTTGTCTCACCAATTAAGCTTTTATCTCAATTTTATAGCATTCACACTACCCTCCCCCATTCAACCCCAGGGTATCCCCTAACTAGACTGTGTATGGTCTCATCTTCTATGTGGGATCCAATGATGAGTGTAAAGGTTGAATTATTATTAGGAGGATCCCTTAGCATGAAGATATTAGGTAGTCAATAATGACAGAGGTATAAATATATGTCACAAAAATGGGTTATTTCAATTAAGGGGGAGTTTGGTGTTTGTGTTGGGTGAACAAGACTTTCTAGTATGATAGATACAGTGGTGGGTGATAATTAGAATAAGGATGGTAGTGACATGTGAGGTGGTGGTGCCTATGTGGTTGGTGGAAGTGTCTCATAGCTTGGGTTTTTATGGTGATGGTCTCAGTAGTTATTTATTGGTGATGGTGTGGTTGGATATGGGCATGTTTTTTGGATGTATAAAGGTGTCTATGGATTTGCTCCTTTTGAAAGTGTAGTGGGCCCTAGAGGGCTTTTATTTTACCTGGGTCATTATTGATTTTATTTTTCATTGGGGTGTCTTTGGTTTGTTTGTTTTTCATCCTTTGGGAATTATTTTTCCCTTTGGGTTTTTTTGGTTTTATTTGGTATTTGATCATTTGGTTATATTTTTTAATAGACTTTATAATCATGTTTCTTTCATTTAATAAAATGGATGAGGGACCCACCAACCCTTTTTACCTAGACAAAAAAATTATTTATACTTAAATATTATCACATCTTGATTTATCTCTAAGTTGAATAACATGTTTGATCCATTGATTATCATGGATGATTATTTGATTAACTAATATTTTATTAAGCTTTATGTCATATGTTGATTATGTGATAGTTATGTGAATCTTAATTTACATGATTAGTTTGCTATGAGTTAGTAGTAATTTTATATTTTGCACATTATCATAATATTTATTAACTATACCACATTATTTTATGGACATAATGATGTTTCAAGATAACTACCTTCATTATTGTGAGGTGGATGCATGATAGATTCTTCCCTCAGAGTATGATGGAGGGAAAAAATTATCGATGAGGGTAGTTTAGATGGAGATGTTAGGGGACAATAGAGAATGGATCTAAAAACCCTTACACACACCACATTTGTATTTCATGATTGTGTGATTAAAATTTTTTATAGAAAGTTTTAGTATGCTTTATTTTTCATTTGAATGATTGCTTTAATCTTTTATGTTTTCACTAATCTAGTTGTTAATAATGATCATGTGTATTTGTTTAAACTGATTTCATTAATTTTTGTGATTGTACTAGCTTATCTTGTATGATGTAATTACTTGGTTGAATGAGTAAATTTTTATATGTTTTACTTACCTTACTGCCTTATTAGGTATGGATATGTAGTATAATGATATGATGTTATGATAAATTCCATAGTTTTTATTTAATTTATAAGATTTAGGTAAAAACAATTAAATATTATTATCATTATATATATATATATATATATATAGTAATAATAATATTTAATTGTTATTACCTAAATCTTATAAATTAAATAAAAACTATGGAATTTATCATAACATCATATCATTATTCTACATATCCATACCTAATAAGGCAGTAAGGTAAGTAAAACATATAAAAATTCACTCATTCAACAAAGTAATTACATCATACAATATAAGCTAGTACAATCATAGAAATTAATGATATCAATTTAAACAAATCCACATGATCATTATTAACAACTAGATTAGTGGAAACATAAAAGATTAAAGCAATCATTAAAATGAAAAATAAAGCA